>CM076582.1:1238017901-1238077754 GCA_034641835.2 Pinus albicaulis | reverse complement strand
GCACTCTCCAAGGCTGGATCTACCACTATCTCCTCAGATCTGTATCCTCCAAGGCTGGATCTGATGCTATCCCTCCAGATCTGCACTCTCCAAGGCTAGATCTCTCAGATCTGCGTCCTCCAAGACTGGTTCTGCCAATGCCTCCCCAGATCTGCGTCCCCTCTGCCTTGGCCAACTGGATCTGCGTCCTTCCTTCTCTAGGCCAGCGTCCTACCTCTCAGATCTGATCTGCGTCCTTCCTCCCTCTGGAACAGCGTCCTGCCTCTCAGATCTGCGCAGACACCAGAAGGGGTTTCCTCCTCTCTAAATCTCCACCAGAAAACTGCTGCTACTCACCACTGAAACTGAAGGATGATGCTCAGGAATAACCTTACCAGGGCAGGCACTCGAAGTCCCCCGAGGCTAAGGGTGAAACCAGAAAATAACCTTACCAGGGCAGGCACTCGAAGTCCCCCGAGGCTAAGGGTGAGATCTCCAACCGGAGACACTCGGTTGCACTAAACAGTGTTGCAGACCGACTAAACAACCGGCGTGCTGAAGCAGACAGAAATCTAGCTCTCAATATCAATATCAAATCATGCATGCCCAAATGAGGTGAGAACCCCACCTTTTATAGTGCTAAACTCCCTCCAAAACCTTAACTGCGTCCTTCACTCTCCTTGGCCTGCGCAGTTAACCTTGGGTCAGCCTGATGCCTCCCCATCATACTCATGTGGACCCCCAAGGCCCCCTTTCTAATTTATAACGTCAATCAACTAGGAAAAACACTTTATTTATAAAGTGAGGTGACTAAAGTGAGGTGACCCCTCTTATTTCTCACTTTATTTATTATTTCTAGCTAAAGCGGCAAAATTAAACAAAAATGAAATATTCCAATTAGCAAAGCTAATTGGGAATATTACAGTCTCCCCCGACAAAACGTTGCTTGTCCTCAAGCAACTGAAGTGATGGATGCTGTAAGATCCTCTCATCCTCCCAAGTGGCATCCTCATCCGGCAAATTCTTCCATCTCACCAAGAATTCTCTGATCTTCCTGCTCCGCAGTTGCCTCTCCCTAGTGTCGATAATAGCCTCCGGCTGTAACATCAGATGCCCCTCATCATCTGTAGGCGGTAGCTCCTCGGTGACCCTCACATGCTGGCCCAGTGCCTTTTTCAGGCATGATACATGAAAGATGTTATGAATCCGGCTGCCTTGGGGCAACTCCAACTCATACGCAACCTGCCCGATCCTGCGTATCACCCTGTATGGTCCATAAAAACGAGGCTTTAGCTTCTCCGCCCCCTTCTGCTTGAGCGAAGACTGTCGGTATGGCTATAGCCGTAGGTAGACCAGGTCCCCTACCTCAAAGTGTCTCTCCATCCGACCCTTATCAGCATACAACTTCTGCTGATTCTGTGCTGTGGCTATGTTGTCCTTGAGAGCCCGGAGGATGTCTTGGCTCTCTTGGATCCATAACTTGGCTCGCGAAGCCCTGCTAACACCAAACATCATATCCACAAAAGATAGTGAATGATATCCATACAAAGCATAGAAAGGTGTCATACCGATGGACATATGGTGGGTTGTGTTGTAGCAGTACTCGCCCAAATGTAGCCATTTCAGCCATGCTCTCTGCTGCCCACTGACGTAGTTACGCAAGTAGCCCTCCAGCCACTTTTTAACTATCTCCGTCTGCCCGTCCGTCTGTGGATGATAACTAGTGCTCGGTGTCAATTCTGTCCCCACTAGTCGAAAGAGCTCCTGCCAGAATCCACCCATAAAACGGCTGTCCCTGTCGCTGACAATGGTCTTGGGTAGACCATGCAACCTGAAAACCTCCCTGAAAAACAACTCGGCCACCTGTGCTGCTGTGTGGTGTGCAGAAATGGCGAAAAAGTGAGCATACTTCGTCAGCCTGTCAACCACTACGAAGATGCAGTCCTTGCCCTGCACTGTGGGCAATCCTGTGATGAAGTCCATCGAGATACTCTCCCACTTCCCCTCCGGAATGGGAAGAGGCTGCAACAACCCCGCAGGATGACTCATCTCTCCCTTGTTCCGCTGGCAAACCTCGCACTCCCTGACATGCTGGAGTACGTCCTCCTTGAGGCCCTTCCATGCAAATCTCTCCCGAATAGCCCTGTACGTCTTGGTGAACCCCTGATGGCCCGCCAATGGTGAATCATGTGAAGCCTGGAGTATCTTCTCCTTGAGCTGAGATCCCTCAGTCAAGAAGATCCTGTCCCTGTAATAGATGACCTCATCGGCCACCCTGTATCTGCTATCCGCTACCTACCCATCCAGAACTTCGCATGCAAATCTATCTTTGGAGTACTCAACCAGTAGTCGAGCCTTCCAGTCAGCGTCCAGGCTCATGAGGGATAACGTGGCCGGTCTACGGGAAAGGGCATCAGCTACCACGTTATTCTTCCCCTTGACATACTCTATGTCAAAGTCGTAAGCCTGGATCTTGCTGATCCACTTCTGCTGCCTCTCCTGCAACTTCTTTTGCTCCAGAAAGTACCTCAGGCTGTTATGATCTGTCCTCACCCTGAATCTGCCACCTACCAGGTACTGTCGGAATTTGGCCAATGCATGCATGATGGCCAGCATCTCCTTGTCATATATGGGATATAGCCTCTCGTGTGGAAGGAGCTTCCGGCTCTCGAATGCAATCGGATGACCCTCCTGCATCAAAACTGCACCAATCCCCTCTCCTGATGCATCGCACTCTAGGACAAAGGGCTGCGTAAAATCTGGCAATTCTAACACGGGACAACTGCTCATCACCTCCTTGAGCTTGTCAAAAGCTCGCTGTGCTGTATCCGACCAACTGAATGCCCCCTTCATCGTCAGCTCCGTGAGGGGTGCAGCAAGCTGAGAGAAGCCCTTGACAAACTTCCTGTAGTAGGTGCAGATACCAATAAACCCTCGAAGTTCTGTTACATTCCGTGGCTCTGGCCAGTCCCTGATAGCCCTGATCTTCTCCTCGTGGACTCTCACCCCGTCCACTCCGATAATGTGTCCCAGATACAGCATCTCCGTCAACCCAAACTCACACTTGGAGAGCTTGGCAAAGAACTGCTGCTCCTCCAAAATGTGCAAGACCGTCTCAATGTGCTGGAGATGCTCCTCCCAAGTCCTGCTGTATATAAGGATATCATCAAAGAAAACCAGCACAAACTTCCTTAGATGATCCCTGAAAATGTGGTTCATACAAGACTGGAAAGTAGCAGGTGCATTGGTCAACCCAAATGGCATGACCAAAAACTCAAAGTGCCCATAATGACACCTGAAAGCAGTCTTGGGAATATCCTGTTCCCTCATGCGTATCTGATGGTACCCGGATCTCAAATCAATCTTTGAGAAGAACCGTGCTCCTCTCAACTCATCCATCAGCTCGTCGATCCTGGGAATGGGGTATCTGTTCTTCAGGGTCTTCTTATTCAGAGCCCTATAGTCAATGCACATGCGTAATGTGCCGTCCTTCTTCTTCACCAGCACTACTGAAGAAGCAAAAGGACTGGTGCTGGGTCGAATGTGACCAAGGGCCAGCAACTCCTGAATGGCCCGCTCTATCTCATCCCGATAGGCCTTGGGATGCCTATATGGTGTGGTGATCACAGCCTGTATCCCCTGCTCAAGCTCGATCGTGTGCTCGAACCCCCGATCCGGTGGTTGTCCTGGTGGGATGTCCCCAAAAACTACTGCATATCTGTCGAGAATAGACTGTAGATCAGGATGCACTGTCCACCCTGTATCTACTGCCTCTGAAGCCCGCAACTCTACTGCCCACTCTATATCTCCCTTGCGGAAAGTCGCCTCCATGCTATGTGCCGATACTGTCTGGGGTGGATATGTGTTCTGCCCTCGTATCTTCTCATGCTTCCCCGTCTTGGGATCATCCCACTCCATCTCTAAGGCCTTCCAATCCGTTGTGACCTTCCCCAGAGTAATAAGCCACTGAACCCCCAATATCACGTTGGTGTCCGGGATGTCCACCACAAAGAAGTGATCGGTCAATGTATAGGTGCCCATCGTCACTGATAATTCTGGTACATATCGAGCACATGCCATGGTCTGATCTCCTGGTACCAAAACAGAAAACCCATCAAAGCCCTCCGTCGGTATGCCTCTCCGCGCAACCATCTGGGCATCAATGAAGTTGTGGGTGGCCCCACTGTCGACTAAGACTAAAACCCGATGTCCGTGTACTGTCCCCCGTACGCGCAATGTCAAATACTTGGGGACTCCTCGCAATGCTGCTAGAGCTCCCCCAGTAGGTGCGAATGATGTCCCACCTGCATCGGGTGGTGGAGGTGGTAAGGTACTCTGCGCTGCATAACATCCTCCTGCCTCTTCATCATCCTCCTCATCCTCTTCCCCGCTGCTCTCGGAGAAGACCTCTATGAAATGTGCCTTCCCTGCCGCACATTTGTGTCCTGGTGCCCACGGCTCCTGGCAAGTGAAGCATAATCGCTTCCGCCTCAGTTCCCTCCTGGCCTCATCATCCATCTGTCCTCGTCCCGGATTCGCCTTGGGAGGCAGAGCCCTCGTGTCCTTACCCTTAGGCTGGAAAGCCTGTCTCTGGGGATAAGGTGGTCGGGTTCTGGGCAAGACATCCTGTAAGTCTCGAGTCCTACTGATAGCATCCTGCAGTGTAGTCGGTCTGTTTGACCGTACTAGGCCACGAAGTGGCTCTGACAGCCCCTCCACAAACATATAGACCATCCGAGCTGTCGATAAGTCAGGTACCATCACTGAAACCCTCAAGAAATCCGAGATGTATGCTTCTGCACTCCCAGTCTGTTTGAGCTTGGTCAGCTCAACAAAATGCTGCTCCGGATCCCTCCTGTCAAAACGCTCTACCACCCTCCTGGTGAACTCGGCATATGTCGTCACTGTGGAATGCCCAAGTGTTGCCAATCCATGAAACCACCAATCCTGAGCCTCACCCTCTAAATGCAATGTAGCCATCTTAATGGCCTCCGTCTCCGACATCTGATTAAGCTGGAAATAGATGTCCAGCTTCTCCACCCAGGACTTTGCCGTAGTCTTCGATGAGCCATCAAACATAGGCAAATGGAATCTACTAGCCGCACGGTGGTCATCACGGTGGTATCCGCGCCCCTTATGCTGGTGCTGCTCATGCTCAGGGGGTTTGATGCCGCATCGATACTGGAGATAGCGCTCAAAGGGTAGAGTATCCATGAATGCCTGGCCGAAGCCCTGCCACTCTGCAAAAACGGCTGCCCATTAAGCTGGACTCACCTCTCTCGGTGCTGTCGACCCCTCGTCCTCTACCAGGAAAGTAGGCATGGTGTGTCGCGTGGGTGCTGGATTGTCCCTCTGTGCACCTCCCCGCACTACTGTCCCTGTGTCTTCTGGCGAGAATGTGGGCATAGTGGATCGCTGAGCTATCACAATGGGAATAGCATCGTGCACTGGTATGTGGCGAGACATGCCCGATCCTTCTCCGACCTGAAGAATTCTAGGGGGTTCTCTCTGACTGATCTCTATGGCTGAGAGCCTCTGTGACGTCTCCTGTATGTGACGGAGGACCGCCTCTTTAAACCTCACATCATCATCTGCCATTGGATTACGCTGTTCTGGGCCCTTCTCAGGCTGCTCTGCCTCAGAATCTGTCTCAGGTGGCTCCTGATCAGAATCACTTCCCCCGAAGGGAAACTTCCACCTATCCTCGGCTTCTCTGCGTTCCTTCCGATAGATGTAGGGGTTATCCCCGGGCGTCATAGACTGCTAGCACCACAGGCTGAGCCAGATCTATGCTCCGATACCACTGTAATATCCCCAAAGGGAAATAACCAGTAATACACAGAAATATGCCAGACAGAAATACATAAACAAATGCTGGAACCAGATAATAGATCAAGTACACATAGAATGCCAGAATTCTAAGCCATTTTATTAATCTCAGAACACATAGATAGGAGTACAAGATAATCAGAATGAGTGCACCTATCCTTGCCCTAGGCAAGTGGAGACCCTCTCAGAACAGATAATGGCTACAAATAAGGACAGCGTCCCTCGTGGTGAAGATACGCTATGAAGAGTGTGCCCGAAATGCGATAGGTATGGTAAGACTAGAGTGGTGATCTCAACCCTCCAAGCCTCACGATAAAAACGGCGCTCTCTGCTGGTGGCAGTGTGACGAAGATGAAATGCTGGCCACAGAACCTCCAGATGGCAAGATCAACTCCTCAAGGCTGGAACCACTGAAAAACGCTGCCAAATCTCACACCCCAGACTCTGCTCATCAGATCAGCGTCCCTCCTGGCTGGATCTGCGTTCTCTCTCCCTCAGATCTGCTAGATCTGAATCCTCCTTTCCAGATCTGTGCCCTATCACTCCAGATCTGCGTCCTCTAAGGCCAGATCTGCTGCTATTTCTTCAGATCTAGGCTGGATCTGACAATATCTCCTCAGATCTGTATCTTCCAAGGCTGGATCTGATGCTATCTCTCCAGATTTGCACTCTCCAAGGCTAGATCTGCCAATATCTCCTCAGATCTGTATCCTCCAAGGCTGGATCTGATGCTATCCCTCCAGATCTGCACTCTCCAAGGCTGAATCTCTCAGATCTGCGTCCTCCATCTCCTCAGATCTGTATCCTCCAAGGCTAGATCTGATGCTATCCCTCCAAATCTACACTCTCCAAGGCTGAATCTCTCAGATCTGCGTCCTCCAAGACTGGTTCTGCCAATGCCTCCCCAGATCTGCGTCCTTTCTGCCTTAGCCAACTGGATCTGCGTCCTTTCTTCTCTCTAGAACAGCGTCCTACCTCTCAGATCTGATCTGCGTCCTTCCTCCCTCTGGAACAGTGTCCTGCCTCTCAGATCTGCGCAGACACCAGAAGGGGGTTTCCTCCTCTCTAAATCTCCACCAGAAACTGCTGCTACTTATCACTGAAACTGAAGGATGATGCTCAGAAATAACCTTACCAGGGCAGGCACTCGAAGTCCCCCGAGGCTAAGGGTGAAACCAGAGAATAACCTTACCAGGGCAGGCACTCGAAGTCCCCCGAGGCTAAGGGTGAGATCTCCGACCGGAGACACTCGGTTGCACTAAACAGTGCTGCAGACCGACTAAACAACCGGCGTGCTGAAGCAGACAGAAGTCTAGCTCTCAATATCAATATCAAATCATGCATGCCCAAATGAGGTGAGAACCCCACCTTTTATAGTGCTTAACTCCCTCCAAAACCTTAACTGCGTCCTTCACTCTCCTTGGCCTGCGCAGTTAACCTTGGGTCAGCCTGATGCCTCCCCATCATACTCATGTGGACCCCCAAGGCCCCCTCTCTAAGTTATCACGTCAATCAACTAGGAAAAACACTTTATTTATAAAGTGAGGTGACTAAAGTGAGGTGACCCCTCTTATTTCTCACTTTATTTATTATTTCTAACTAAAGCAGCAAAATTAAACAAAAATAAATATTCCAATTATCAAAGCTAATTGGGAATATTACAGATCCTTTCCTCTTCCCTAATTAGGTTAAGCCCCTCCATGATTGAGCAACTCCATACCCTTGACCTAATCTGGGTCCACTTGGGTTCTTTGTGGTCCCACAACTTGTTGACTCCAATTCCACAAAGATCACTTAGAAGCCAAGCATTCACAAGGCATTTTGAATCTAGGGGCTTCCTTGATAAGACATATTCTCAAACCCTAACCTCAAAAACCCTCTTAGCCCTTCCTAGAAAGCCCATCACCTTGCTTTTCAAGCAAGAAAGCTATAGATTTGAGCCTCTCTTGTGAATATGCCTTAGGAATTACCTATTTATCTTATCATTGACCATATATTCAAATGATTCCATCTTACCGGGTCTCCTCCCATTGGTGAAATTCCATAAAGAGCAAGGACTCTTAGCTAAGGTGACAGTGGGCTATCGCTCCATTGTTGCCCTTGACCTAGTAATTTCCCTATAGGATCCCCTCTTAGGACCCCTGCTAGTTTGAGCGGTAACATTTTTGGTGTCGTTGACGGGGACATGAGACGTGTATTTTGTTCCCCATATGACATATTGACATATCATTATTGGCGACTCCATTGGAAGAACGAAGCCCTAGTTCTTCATTCAGCTTCAAAGTTAATGCTTGTAGGGTGAAGCAAGCATCTATCAAGGCACTTTAATTCACCCTAGCAACTCCATTTTAATCCTCATATGCAAAATCATGAAAAATGGGCTATTGTAAAAGAGAGATTAATCTTAGTCCTACATTTGCAAAACTCAATGACTAAGACATTAAAGAACTGCAAAAGGATGTAGATAAATATGTTGAATTTTATCAAGAATTATTGGAGGATATGGATAAGGAATTCATACTCAGGTTTCATAGGCCAACACAAAAGCAACTCTACATAATGAGGTGTGCCTATGAGAAGGATCTTAGTCGTCTCCTTGACTTGCTGCCCTAACTTGTACTTTTAATATTTCACTGACCTAATCAATGACAAATATTATAATCAATCGTAAAGCCCCACAAAGGGTAATCAATTGGTTGATCAAGGTGACATTGAAGAAAGTTCAAGTGTGAAGGATCATCATCAAAGTGAGGAATAAATGGAAGAGTGGAATCAATCTGAAGAAGTTAGAGAAGTTGGAGAGGACATTAGGAACCTAAATAATGAGCAAAAAGATGAGTCCTCCTTGGGTCCACATGATGAAAAGGATGATTTTGTGGACACATGTTGGGGAAGATGAGGCTATGAAAAGTGAAGTTGAGGTTGACCTTACCTTTCTCAAGGCTATTAGTCCTGATGACTCTCATTTTGAGAACCTTGGGAAAGGTTATCCCATTATCCCCTTGGAATATTACATTGAAGATTAATTGAAAAGGGTAAATGGAAAATTGTTGGTCCTCAATTTGATCTTTCTCCCATTTATGATACCGACAAGGAGGATGATGTCGAGACGGGTCTTCCATTTCTATCGGGCATTATTTATGATGATATATCTATCGATACCCTTGGGAAAGAGAATTATTATTTTCCCTTGCATGAAGAGGGGCAATTGGAAGTGCTCAATTCTCCTTTTAGAAAAGACCCAATCTTTGATATTAATAATGATGAAATCAATAAAGCTCCCACCTATCCTCCTTATGGTTCTATGTTCAAATCACTTGAGCCTTTAAATTGTGATTTTGGGGAGAAAAATCTTGTTGAATATGAGACTTACCCTCCCTTTTGCCTTTTTCTCTCATTCATCATCTAGAGTCTTCTGCAAGTGATTCCCTCACCCCTTTTCATATGATCTCCAATGACCATGGGCCCTTTCACCTCCCTAGGTATGATGTTGAGGAAGAACAAAATAGGAGGCACTCATTTTGGGCATCTTGACCATTTGTGTGAAAATTTCCAATGTGGAAAAAGTCGAAGTCGGGATTAAATCGGCAAGGGTCCAAAAGTTGAAAAACTCAATAAAGTCGGGAGCTTTTTGAAAAAGTCGACAAAACTAAAAAAATACAAAAATATTCATTTTTGGAAAAAACGCCGATTTTTTCAAAAAAAAAAATAAAAAATTATTGAAGAAACTACCTCACTCACGATTTTTTGGAAAAATTCAGCAAAAAGTCGGGACAAGGATAAAATCACGACTTTTTCAAGGATGAAAAAGTCAGCAAAAAGTCGACTCAGGGAAAAATTCGGGATTTTTTCAAAAAGTAGGGACTTTTTGCCGACTTTTTCCACACTGAAAATTTCTGAATACAATAATGTAGAAATCACATTGTAGTATCTTGGTTTACTTCTCCTACTTGTGATTAAATTATACAAGTTATTTCCACAAAATATTCAGAAAATACCAAAGTAAACACAACAAACAACCTACACATATACTGGTCATGTACTGAATAATACGCTCATTCAAACAAAGTGACACATAGATTTTTCGGACAATAGTCCCTGGGAAAACCCAATGCGGGAAAACTGGTGCAACAAATATGAGGGTTTATTATTATGTAAAATCTGAGTACAGTAGATCTGGGCACCCAATTGGTTAACCCGACAGAGAAAATAATAGATCTGCAACAATACTTGTTGTTCTGAGACCAAAAGCTAACTGATCCATACCCTCAAACGGGATTTACAAGACTCAGCTAATTTCTGGCCCTAGAAACCCCAACACTGCCCCTGAAGCCCCAGCGTCAGCCCTGCTAGGCTTTGCATGCCCCTACGCTGCTCAAAAGGGGACTGCGTAACCCCAGACTGGGTGACGCAGTCCTTACGCTGCCTCGGAAGACCTCTACGTAACCCTGGTGGCCTCCTGAAGCTGCAACACTACCCCTCCTGGGCCTGCATAGCACCTGAAGCCTCTGCACTGCACAGCTATTGCATTGTTGTTGTTGCTTCCCTTGCTTCTCTGCACTGCTCCTGAATGTTGCTCCTCTACCTCTTGCTGACTCTTGGCTCCGGGATCAGATCATCCCCTCAGCCAATACTACCCCTCGCTGCAGAAAACTCTTCGAGAAATTCTTAGCAAACCCGTCCTAGAATTCCAGCTCTGCCTCCGTGTGTGTGTGTCTTACACTGACCCTCAAGCCTTTCTCTTATACTTTTTTGTCGAACACATCAACAACCGTGATTAAATCTCTTATCAACAGCTGAGATTAAAAGACTGCTTGATCCACGTCACTTAGAATATTTCAGCAGATGTGTTTAATTAATTCACTTTAATTTTTCTAATTTCCTAAGTTTAGACTTAGGGTCCTCATTAAAAAAAAAAATTATGTGAATAACTTCAACACTAGATGAAATTTCTCCAAACGCTTTATGGGTTTTGGAGGTGATGTGTTTCTTAGCCCCTCCACAAAGTTTCAGGGCTAAAGCACACACGATGCTACCCCAATACACAAAATCTCAACACTCCCTCTTAGCACGAAATGTGCTCTAGCAATACATCCACACCATATCACAAGATCTTGGCATTGGTCTCTGCAATGTTGTTGCTTGCCCAGCTACCCTCCATCCACTGCGTTGTTGCTCTCTGTATTGTTGCCGATGTCACTACCACATCTGTACTGCAGCTCCCTCTCAAATTGTTGCATCATGCTGCCCATAGCACTGCCACTCCTAACTGCTGCACTGCAACTCAGTTGTCGAGAAGTAAGCAACTGAAAGACACCCGCCCAATTGTTGACAGACAAGTCAGGCTGCATCCCATCACTGGAACTCCCTTGGCTAATGCTTTACGCTGTCCTCTTGAAGTCACTCTGCTGCCACAACTCTGCACTACATGAGCATTGCCTCTCTGCACTGCTGAAGTCCCATCAACCTCTGTGTTACTGATTCTCCGTTGTTGCTGCCTCTGCACTGCGCTGCTCCCTCTACAACATCTCAGCACTGCCCTCCGCTTCACTGTGATCTCCTGCATCCATTTCCTACTTGTCCCGCTAACGTCTTAAGGCTCCCATAGCTCGTATGTGATCCAAGAGTAGGGCTGACTCAAGGATCTCACCATCTTGATCTGTAGCTGCTCTACAGATCCATGTCACCCCACTTACATGGCTCATGAGCACTCATGGCTACGTCATCATCACTCCCATCGTCCTTTGCTGTTGCAGCCTTGGAATCAGAAGCTCCTTTGTCCTTCTTCTTAGGACAAGTGTTGGCGAAGTGTCCAAGTTCGCCACAGTTAAAGCACCAGAACTTGGATAGGTCCCTCTTCTTCTTCCCTTTCTGCTTTTGTTCCTTCGATGCAAGGGTTGCATCATCTTCCTCTTCTTTCTTCACTCTGACAGTTTTGTTGCTACTGTTCTGCCTCTTGGTGATTCTCATGATCTCTTCCTGACGGAGATTGCCCACATGTCCGCCCAGGATGGTAACGCTGCCCTACCCAATATGCTTTGGACAAACATTTACCACTCCTCGGTGACTGCATTCAGGGCAATCCTTACCAAGAGCCTTTCATCCGGAGTTGCACCCATGGCAATCAGTTGATCCCGGATAGTTTGAAGACGGAAAAGGAAGAGATCTACCTCCTCACCCTTATGCATCTAGAATAGCCTCATCTGATTCTCTAGAAGCATCTTTCGTTGAACGGAGCTTCCTTGATACATAGCCTCTAAAGCGGTCCACATCTCATTAGTCGTCTTCTTTCCGGCAATGTGTGGCACGACATCATCCTTTACTTTGTCCATAATCAAACGCCTAGCCCGCGCTTGATTTTCATTAAATTTCTTTGGAGGATCAGGATCTCCAGGCTCAGCTAAGACATTCTCTGCATGGTACTTGATGTCGTACTCTTCCAGGATTGATAGGATCCTGGCCCTCCAGATGACGAAGTTGGACACACCGTCCAACCTGTCCTGATCTCTCAGCCCATGAGAAGCCATCTAGCTCAAATCTGATGGAAACAATACTCTTCTCCCTCTTTCTGTGGAAATACAGAAACTTTGGATCTGGGTTTCTTGGTGACTAGAAACCCTCTAGAAACTGCTCCTTCTGAAAATTGATTTCCCTCCTGGAAATTTTTAGCCAAACACTTGGACAGTTCTCTCCGATCCTCTTGATCGAATCGCAGATCTATTTGGCTCAGATCTGCTAAGTGACTGTCTTTCTCCCACTCTTTGTTGACTTAGCTAGGCACAATTCTGCATCGACAGAATCTCTACCACACCAGCACTGCTGAAGCACTGCTTCTGGATCTCGACAAACAGACAAGAGGATTTGACTGTGTCCCTCTGGCTAGCCTCTGCGTGAGCAAACTGCCCCAACACACCTTCTGAGTTGCTCAGAAGTGGACTGTGTAACCCAAGACTGGGTGACGTAGTCCTTACGCTAGCCTCGATGGCCTCTGCGTAAGCATGAAGGCCTTCTGAATCTGTAGCGCTGCCCCTTTGGGTATGCGTCCTCTTGTTGCTGCGCTGCCCTCTCCGGATCTCTGCTTCTTCTGCTGCTACCCTGCAAAAAAACATTCTTCAACTATTTTGCTGGAGATTCAGCTTGATCTGTGATCGCTCTGATACCATGTGAAAATTTCTGAATACATTAATGAAGAAATCCTACTGTAGTATCTTGGTTTACTTCTCCTACTTGTGATTAAATTATACAAGTTATTTCCAAAAAATATTTAGAAAATACCGAAGTAAACACAGCTAACAGTCTACACCATGGCTACTTGGGCGCGGGAGCGGGAGCGGGAGTAGGAGCGCCATTTTCAAAAGCTCCCGGTCCGGAGTGTTTCGGGGAGCGTTTTTTTTTAATATATATATATATATTATATTTTGATGCATATATGTCAACAAAAGCATGTAGAATGATGAATTAGACATAAAAAACATAAAAACATAGATTGAACCATATATCATCAATTATCTAGAAGTTATAATCTTCATCAACCACGCCCACAAGTTGGAAACATACAACATATTGACTCTTGAGTCTCAAGAATCATCAATCTTAAGGTTTCAAGCTTCCAAAATTCAATATATCACATTTATCATCATTGATATATCTCATTTATCATCGTTGATTCATTGATTTCGAAATTCAATATATAACATTTATCATCATTGATTCATTGATCACCATATAACTTTCATGAAGCATCATATTCATAATTCATAATAAATAAATTGTCATATATTGTTTACAAAAATTATCATAATAAATATGAAAGAGTCAAGTTTCAATTGTTCAACAGTTATAAAAGTTAAAAACTACTAGAAAATAGAAAAGACTAGTAAGCAGCAAATCTATTTTATCTATTAGCTGGCCCCTTGCCACGCCAACGAGAAATGTCTAATTTGTGAGAACCACGAGGCAATGGTGGTTTCCCAGCATCGTGAGTACCACGACCATGACTAGGCGGTGGAGGTCCGTCCAAAATCTCAGCCAAGCAAAACGGTCCTTGGAGTACTCTACCTAGTTGAGCCGTCCAAGCAACGATATCCAAACTCATCAAGGAAAACGCCGCCGGCTTGCGTGAAAGTGCATCGCCACCACGTTGTTCTTCCCTTGACATACTCGATGTCAAAATCATGTGCCCGGATTTTGCCGACCCACTTCGCCGCTCGTCCCGCAACTGCTTCGCTCTAGGAAGAATCGTAGGCCGTTGTGATCTGGCCCTACCAACCTCGTCTCACCAGTACCGCCGAAACTGGCCAATGCATGCATGATGGCCAACATCTCCTTGTCGTATATAACATACAACCTCTCATGTGGCAAGCAGCCTTCCGCCTCGAAAGCAGGATGGCCTCCCCGCATCAAACCGCGCTTATCCCCTCCCCTGCTGTGGTCACACTCCAAGACAAAGGGTCATGGTAAAAATTCGGCAATGCCAAAACCCGACAACCGCCATCACCTCCCGGAGCCTCGTCGAAAGCCCTCTCCGCGTCGTACGTCCAATCGAATGCCCCTTTTTTGGTGAGATCCGTAAGGGGTGCTACAAGTTGTGAAAATCCCGACGAACTTCTGGTAGTAGGTGCAAACATACCCACAAAATCCCCCGAAGCTCCGCTTTCACATTTCCGGCTCGCCAATCCCCGATGGCCCCGATCTTCTCCTCGTGGACCCTCACTCCGTCCACCCCAATGATGTGCCCCAAATAGAGCATCTCTCTCACAACCCAAACTTGCATTTGGAGAGCTTAGCATAAAATTGCTGCTACAAGATGCGCAAGCATAACCCTATATGTTGGAGGTGCTCCTCCCCCATGTCCTCGCCGTAAATCAAGATGTCATCAAAAAACACTAATACACACTTCCTCAAGTGATTGCAAGATGTGATTCATGCATGACCGGAATGTGGCCGAGCATTGGTCGTACCCCCAAAGGGCATGACCAAGAACTCAAAATGGCCGTAATGACACCCGAAAGCGGTCTTGGGAATGTCCTACTCCCTCACGCGAATCCGATGGTACCTGCATCTCAAATCAATTCGAGAAGAACTTTGACCCTCTTAGCTCATCCATCAACTCATCGATCCGTGGGATGGGGTACCGGTTCTTCCGTTGTCTTCTTGTTCGGGAGGTCTTCGTAGTCAATGCACATCCTCAATGTGTCGTCCTTCTTCTTCACCAACACTACCGAAGAAGCAAAAGGGCCAGTGCTAGGACGGATGTGTCCAAGAGCTAAGAGCTCATGGATGGCCCTCTCAATCTCATCTTGATAGGCCTTAGGATGCCTATGGGGTGTAGTGATGATGTACTGATGCTCCCTCGCTCCAGCTCAACGTGTGCTCAAACCCCGATCTACCGCCTGCCCCGGTGGCATCTCCAAAACCGTGGCATACCCGTCTAGAACGGACCGTATATCCGGGGTGTATGACCGCCCGTAGCTCCCGCCTTTGAAACACGCAACTCCACCGCCCACTCTATGTCCCCCTTCCGGAAATCCGCCTCCATTCGTGTGCCGAAACCGTTCGTGGTGGGTAGGTGTGCATACTCCGAATCTTCTCATGCCTCCCGCCTTCTTATTCGTCCACTCCATCTCCAAGGTCTCCCAATCGCTGGTGACCTTTCCTGCCGTGATCAACCACCGTACTCCCGCATCACGTTGGTGTCCTGGGATACCCACCACGAAGAAGTGATCCGTCGTGTGTACGCCCCCATAGTCATCGCTGGGCCGGCACATACCTCGCACACCGCATGGTCCGGTCCCCCGGGAACCAAGACCGAAACCCGTCAAAGTTTCCACTCCGTATGCTGCCCCTCCGCTCTATTAGCCGGGCATCACGAAATTGTGTGTGAACCCACTGCTCACTAACACCGAAACACGCTATCCCCGTACGTGCCTCTACACATAGTGTCAAGTACTTTAAACCTCCCCGCAAGGATGCAAGGGCTCCCCGCAGGTGCAAAAGCCGCACCTCCAGCCCCCGGTGGTGGAGGTGGCAGATGATCCCCTCCTCACGCTATACCGCCGCTCGCCCTAACTCCTCATTTTCCTCCTCTTCCCCGCTATTGCTCCGAGAAGACCTTAATGTAATTTGCCTTCCCCCGTGGCACAACAAGAAACCGGTGCCCAAGGCTCCCCGGCATGTGAAACATAGCCTCTTTCGCTCAAATCTCTCCCCGGTATCATCCGTAGGCCCCCATCAGTTCCCCTTGGAGGTGGAACCCTCATGTCCTTCCCCTTCGGCCGAAATGCCGTCTCCGGGGGAAAAGGGGTCAGTCCGAGGTAATGCATCCCGCAAATCCCTAGCCCTCCCAACCGCGTCATGGAGTGTAGCCGGCCCCGTCGACCCGACTAACCCCCGAAGAGGCTCGCCAATCCGTCGATGAACATATAGATCATCCGGCCGCGGATAACCGGCACCATCACGGAAAGTCTCAAGAACTCTCGAAATGTAAGTATCCTGATCTCCGCCTACTTGAGCTTAGTCACCAACGAAGTGCTCCTCCGGATCTCCCCGATCAAACCACTCTATCACCCTCCGTGTAAATCCCGCATATGTCGTCACCGAGTGCCCTGAAGATAGCCATCCCGTGAAACCACCAAATATGGGCCTCGCCTCCTGCGCGCCGCTATTTCCGATGGCCTCTCGTCTCCGCTATTTGGTTAAGCCGGAAATATATGTCCAACTTCTCCACCCAAGCCTTTGCCAAACACTTGGATGAACTGTCAAATGCCTGTGAGATAGAATCTACCGCGTGCGCCGCATGTTTCCGCGAGGTGGAATGCCTCGTTCCCTCTATGATGGTTGCAGACCGTCGTCCCGCTTAGCCGAACGAAGTCATGGAATGAGGGCCTTCGAACTCCCGACCGTAAGACCGATACTTAGCGAAACAATCTCCCATATGGGCCGGCTCCCCGCGCTTGCTATGCTCCCCGCCCCAATGTCTACGAACCCGCAAGAAATGTAGGCATCGTGGAACGTGGAGGTGTGTGTGATGCCATCTACCGTGGCCGTGATGTGCTCCCCTCGCAAATGATGGGATGTGTCCGAGCCCTCTCCGATATGGAAACTCCCTTCGGTCTCACACCGTCTAGACTCGCTATGAACTTTTGCCCCATCTCCTCTATCCGTCTCGACAACCGCAGACCGATTCTGAGGAGAAGTTCCCCAAACTCCTTCCCCGACATCTCTTTCCTCCACCATTGGTTCCTCCTCCTCCGTGTCCACTATCAGGGAACGCTCGTCACCTTCCCCCGAAAGTGAGCTCTAACCTTCGTTCTGGATCTTTTGTACTTCCTCCTAAGTAACAAATGTATGGTTTACTTGAAGGTGTCATACAATTTGCT
The DNA here is from genome assembly GCA_034641835.2 of Pinus albicaulis. Taxonomy (NCBI): domain Eukaryota; kingdom Viridiplantae; phylum Streptophyta; class Pinopsida; order Pinales; family Pinaceae; genus Pinus; species Pinus albicaulis. The sequence goes on along the minus strand of CM076582.1, from coordinate 1,238,060,568 downwards.
CCAATAGCCGAGCCAAGTCTATGAGCTCCGATACCACCGTAATATTCGATAGAAATACAACAACATAAAGCACATAAACAAAGACATACAAGAATTCAGAGAGATATCATATGAAGAATAGACAATATAGAGAACGCCAGCCATTTTATTAATACCGAAAGATGAAATGAGTACAAAAGGTGATCGTAATGATGGCACCTTGGCTTGCACTAGGCAAGCGTAGAAATACTCTCGAATATAACCCGGAATGGTCGCTCTCTCAATGGCGTCGTAATCTCCAAGCAATGGGGCCGGGTACTATCAAGCGTGTCGTCGCTTACCGCCGGAATGAAAAGACTCGTTTGGGGTTGTTCTCCTCGGAAAATTGTGAAACTTCGGGAATAGCCTCTTACACTCCAATACCCGCGTAAAAGCCCGTAAAGCTCGAAAATGGTCGACCTCCGAAAATGACTCCCTTGAGGCACTACGCTATCCCTCCAATGAGAAACGCCGGCCTTAAATGATCCTGATGTAAATAATGGCCTCCAACTCTATCAAAAATGATGGAATAGGGAAGGGCTGATCCCTTTCCAACTCTCCCGAGTTGAATCCCTTGATAAACCCTCAATCCGAACCACCTCCTTCCAAGACTGCGTCCTCTCTCACCGACCGCACCGTCTCTTCCAAGAATGCTCCCAACCGTGGTTGCCGCAACTCCTCCGACAAACAAAGGTGAAACTCCTCACCCGAGCGGTGCACGAAGTCCCCGGGCCGAGGTTGGGACTTCGCACGGAGACACCCGTGCACACCGCACGTGCGTACTTTGCTCAACAACAAGCGTGCTCAATGTCAAAAGACAAATAACATAGATGCATAATCGAATGAATCCAAAATGAGGAGACCCTCTCCCTTTTTATGCTTGGAGAGCCTTGCTCTCACCTAGGCCCCACCATCAACCGCGTTGTCCCTTGAGCCACGCCGTCCATCTCTCTTCGCGCCGGCTTGGTCCCACGCCGCCACGCCGTCTCTTTCTCCCACGCCTGCCACTTGACCACTAGGCCCCACATTGCCAATTAGTCATGTCTCCCAAGTGACTTTAGGAAATACTTTTTATCCTAAGTGTGAGTTAAGTGTCCCTCTTCACCCACTTTATTTATAACTTAACTTTATTAAAGTAAAATAGTCAAAATTAATATTTCCAATTAGCTATTGCTAATTGGGAATATTACAAACGGGCTTCAGAGGCTGATGCAGAGGCTTCAGGGGCAACGATGGGGTTTCTAGGCCCTCATTTTGGATGAGTTATATAAATCCCATTTGACAAGTGACGCTCATTATTTTGGCCCTAGATCGCCCAAAGGAGCTATAGATCTATTATTTCTCTCGCTCTAAGCCTAGATCCGGAACTCAGGGCTTGTTGTATTTAGAAAAATTCTTAATAATAAAACCTCTAGTAGCCAAAAGACCGGTTTTTTCGCATCGGGTTTTTCCGTGGACTATTTGTCCCGTAAATAATCGTGTCACTTTGTCTATGTGTGCATGAACTTGTTCTAGATCCGGATTGGTGGAGATCCGTTATGTGTTTTCGTTTCATTTTAACTTGAATTTATTCGCTTAATAACTTGTCTAAGTAGGAGGAGTATAACCAGATTAATGTAAATAATTTCGCATAAAGTGTAAAGATTCAGAAATTTCCACATGGTATCGTAGAGGAATTACAACATCTAGGAGGATCACCAAGAAGAATTTGAAGGTTCTAGTCAGCAGGAAGTAAACAGGTTGCCAGACCAAGGGACAACGCAGCTTTCGTGAGGCAGATTCACGCTGAGGGAAGGGTGACACATTCTAACACTCGTTCTAGCAAGCCCACGCAATTACCGCGCGTCGCGCCTTAGAAACAACGCCTCATTAGTCCGAAGCCCGCGCGTGATGAAACTCGAATCAAGCGGGGATCCGTAAAAGATCAAGAAAAGCCGCAAATTCGAAGGTGCCGGTGGGTTAAATTTCTAAAGTTTTCGCATTTTTAGCCTAAGCACAAGTGACAAAGAGCAGGAGGAGGTCGGGGCTTTTCTTAGACAGCTTCTAGCCAAAGAAATCCGCTGCATTGATCGAGGATCTAAAGAGAGACTAAATCATAGTTGATTTGGCAAAGATTTCCAAGGAGGGAAATAAGTTGTCGGGAGGGACAGAAGGCACCTCGTTTCACCAAGGGCCTCAGATCCATTTCTCTAGCAAAGAGAAAAGGAAGTTCCGACCTATTTTTGAGTAGATGGCTTTCATGGATCGCGTGATCAGCAGACAGATTAGATGGCCTCTCCAACTTTTCGCCTTGGAATGCAAGGATCCCGATAGTCCTTGAGACATATAATCTTAAAGACCATGTAGAGCAAACTCGCCACACCGATAGATCCTATCTCCTTCGAAGCATAAGGAGGCCGCCGGGCATGCCAAGCAACGATTATGGACGGAATTAAGGACCATATTGTACCACACTTAGCCGAGAAGAAGACAACTAATGAGATGTGGGGCCTTAAATTTCCCATATGAGGAAAATTCGTCCAAAGGAAGATGTTGTTGGAGACACAAATAAGGTCATTCATGATGACAAAGGGAGAAGACATGGAGCATTTATCTTCGTACCGGCAATGATCGTGAGATCGCTGATCGCAATGTGCTAAGGTGGAAGATGATGCGATGGTCAGATCGCCCTCAATGTAGTCACGGAGGAGTGGGAAACCTTGTCCTAAGTATCCCGGCGTAGCGTACCTCCGTATTGGGATAGCTTGTGGTCGGGCCTGCTAAGAAACTCCGCATTTACCAAGAAGCAAAGATAGCTCCAGATCGAGCAAAGTGAAGAAGGAAGATGAGGAAGATGCAAATTTCTGGCATCAAAGAGGTAGCCAAAGAAGAAGAAGGATCTCTCAAAGATCAAGTGTTTCCAATGTGGTGAAATGGGACATTTTGCTAGCAATTGTCCTTAAGAAAAAGGGATAAGGAAGCTTCTTCTTCCAAGGCCGCCGTGGCGTATGATGGGTCGTAAGATGATGCAAATGCATGAGTGTCATGAACCACGAAAGTGGGGTGAGACATGGATAGGTAGAGGAGCTACATAGTCTAGGCTGATCCTTGAGTAGCTCATCTCTTGGATCACATGCGAGCTACGACAACTTTAAGACAAGAGGCGGACAAGCGGAGTAGTGGGTGCATAGATCATAGATGAAGCAGAGGCAGATTTGGAGACCGGGAGGAGCGCGCAGAGCAAACAGCAACAACATTGTAGAAGCAAAGAAATAGCCGTTGCAGTAGAGCAACAACATCAGAGAAACGTGCTGTTGGTGCTGCAGGCCGATGTGACTTCAAGAGTGCAGAGGGTGTTCGCTTACGCAAAGGCAGTAGCCGTAGTTGTGCATTATCCTTCAGATGCCAAGACAGACCAGAGTCATGGAGCTTCGTTGATAAGGATGCATCCCATCCGACTTGTCCGTCAAAGATTGGAAGGTGAGATTCGGCTTATTTCTCTCAACAATTGAAGTTGTAGTGCAACAGACGTACAGTTGTTGTGCTATGAGCAACACAAATGCAACATATTAAGGAGGAGTCATAGCATAGAAAGGTTGCAAGCAGCATAAGTGCAGTCATGGGCACAGTGACGTAAAATGACAAATAATAGTGCAGAGTTGAGTGGCAACAGTTGCTTCAAGAGGCACAAACCAATACTCAAAGTCTTGTAATGCATAGTAGATGTATTGCTAGAGCACACCCTTGATGCTAAGAGGGAGTGTTGAAATTTTGTGTATTTGGGGTAGCATCAATTGTGCTATAGCTCCCAAATTTTATGGAGGGATCAGAGTACACGTGATCTACAAGACCGTAACTGGATTTGAGAAATTTCATCTAGGGGAGATATTAAATTAATTAATTATTTTAATGTATTTCCTAAGTTAAAACTTAGAGAACTTAAATAATTAAAGTGAATTTAATTAAACATATGATGAAATTGTCTTAAGTCATACCATCAAGCTTTCTTTTAATCTTAGCCATTGATTCAAGATCCGATCATGGCCATTGGTTTCGCAACGAGAAAAGTATAAAGGAAAGGCTTGGGGTCATTTGTAAAGACACATAGAGTGCGCAGCACTGGGGTTGCCGAGATTCTAGGCGGGTTTGCTAAGAATTCTTAGAAGTGTTTCACTGTTGCAGAGAGGAGAATTTAGGCCAGTGGGGATGATCTCGATCCTGTGTTCTAGAATCAAGAAGAGGCAGATCGTAGTAGAGAGACAAATACAGAGAGCTGTGAGGGCAAAGAATCAGGCACATGCAGCATCTCAAAAGACAACATAATTTTCTCGCAGAAACCCTCAAGGGTTACGCAGAGACCCTAAGGGGCACAGAGGGATCGTGTCACCTGCCGGGGTAGCGTGTACTTTTCCGGAAAGGGGCCACAAGGGTCGAGGGGCTTCGTGAGGCTAACATAGAGGCTTTAGGGGGCAACTTGCCGGGGTTTCTAGGCCCTAATTTTTTCCGAGTCTCCGTAAATACCGTTTCGAGGGTGTGGATAAGTCATTATTTTGGCCCTAGATCGCCGAGTGGGCCGTAGATCATTATTTCTCCGTCTAAGTTTTCCGCATTTGGAACCCAGTTTCTTGTATTCAAAAATTCTTAATAATAAAACCCTCCGCCGGCAAGAAGATCGTGCTTTTCCCGCATTTGGTTTTTCCGGACCATTTGTCCGTAAATAACAAATAATTTGTCTATGTGTGCATGAATTTTTTCTAGATATGGATTGGTGGAGATCTATTATGTGTTTCGCTCGATTTTAACTTGAATTTATTTAGGTAATAACTTGTCTAAGTAGGGAGGAGCATAACCGTATTAACAGTAAATAATTTCTCGCATAAAGTGTAAAGATTAAGAGATTTCCGCGTAAAAATAACGATTAGTTGGCTTGTTTCTCGTCAAAATAATCCCGGCCGTCGATAAATCTTTAATGATCTTTTAATCTTAGTCGTTGAAATAATTATTTCCGAGGAATTTTCGAATTTCTCATTAAATCTCTTTTTTGTTATCTCAAAATTAATTATTTTGAGCTAATTTCCTCAAAAAATTGACTTTGGCTTAACCACCGAGATCCAAGAGTCCAATTTTTTTCTGAAATTTCCAATATTCCCTTAGAGGGGGACCTACAGAAATTAATTCCTTTGATACCCACGATTTTTTTCCCTTGGAGAATTTAATTTCATGACTTTTAATTTGATTCTAATTATTTAATTTTCGTTTAGATTAATTTTATTTTTGTCGAAAATTAATTAATCGACACCCGAGGGGATTAATATTTTTTCCTCTCTAATATTTTAGCCATGGTGTCTAAGTATGAGGGACCATGTACTAAAATGTTTTTTTTACATAAGGTTTTTACAATTCAATCCTCAAAGGGGAACACTTGTTCGACTTATACCCTCAAATTACATAACCAATTCGCGACACAATATGATTTAGTAGACCAAGTGATTTGGTGGCAAAATAATTTAGCCAACTAGCTTAAATTATTCCCAAATCACTTTTACATAAGACTCGACTAGAACACTAGGACTCACCTAAGACTTTGACGAAGAATTCCACCCTATCTTTCTAGTGAGGTTGGAGGGAAAAACTCTGCCGACAATTTGTGTTTAGAAACATGATGAGTCGTTGAAATGAAAAAACCTCCTAGGATGAAATTTTCGCCAAAATAACAAGTTACCTAGGTTGTTACATACATTTAAGGTCTTACTAGCATCATTTACATTACAAATTTGCATAATGGGTTTACAATGACATATAATGGGCCGATGGCCGATGATCCGACCCTTTGAAATTTTTTGGCAACTCGGCTTCCTTGGAACTTTGAGAAAAAGTGTGTAAATGTGGAGGATTTATGGGAGGGAAATCATTGTCGAGGGAGCAGATTCTTAGAGGGTTTCTAGCGCGAAGAAACCTGTGTATACGGTCTTTCCGTTGAGTATAGCATCGGCGAAGGGAAGAGCACTGCTTCGATTGTTGAGCAAAGATGGCCCTACGGATCGAGATATCGTGATAGGTTGGATGGTGTGTCCAACTTTGCGATTTGGAAAAGCGTAATCCCGATTAGCCTTGGAGTACGACATCAGAGACCACGCGGAAAATGTCCTAGTCAGAAGCGACCAATGTGGATGCTCAAGAAGTTCAACGGAAATCAAACACATGCTAAGCGTTTGATCATGGATGGAGTGTTTGATTACGTGGTCCCACACATTGTCAAAAAGAAGACGAAAAATGAGGGTGTGGACAACCTTGACCATGCGTCGTATCAAGGTAGCTCCGTCCAACAAAAGATGCTTCTAGAGAACCAGATGAGGATGTTCCGTATGCATATGAGAGGAGAGATCAATCCCTTCTTCTTCGCATTGCGCATCATTCTAGATCGCTGATTGCCAGGAGGGCACCCTGATGATGGGCTCATGGTAATGATCGCCCCTAATGTGGCTTCCGCCGATGAGTGGAGACCTTTGTCTAAAGCTTCTGCGTAGCACAACTCCAAAATTGGGGTGATGTGGGTTATCTTTCAACAAAGGAGGAGATCCGTGAGGGTGACCAAGAGGGAATTCAACAACTAGAGGTGGCATGGTAAAGGAGGAGGAGGAGGAAGATGCAACTCTAGCATCTAAGGGACATCGAAAAAAGGGAGAAGAAGAAGGACATATCCAAGGTTCTAGCAGAGCTTCGGGATAAGGACCCTGGGACACTCGCTAACACTTGTCCTAAGCGAAGGACAAGGAAGCTTTAGATTCCAAGGCAAGAAAGAGTTTAGTACGTGGTAGTGAGGTGGATGATGGCCATGAGGGCTCTGTGCCTCGAGGGGAAGAGGTGGGTTTATATAGATCCGTAGAGCAGCCTACAGATGGTGGTGGTGGGATCCTTGAGGTGCCCAAACTCTTGGATCACATACGAGCTACGAGAGCCTTAAGACAAGAGCAGGATGACCGGTGCCGTGGTGCACAAGATCATGGAGAAGGTAGGTAGTGCCGGGACGCCGAAGTCCGGAGCAAGCCATAGAGGAGAGGCAGCAACAACGTGAAGCAAAGCCAAGACAAAGGCCGATGGGATTTCAAGAAGGCAGCAGGGGCAGCCTACGCGCGCGCAGGCGCTTCAGGCAAGCAAGATGTTGCATAACGCAGAGCTTCAAAGAGACAATGTGTGCCGGCACAAAGAGGGTGCTTTAGTAATGAGATGCAAACACGACTTAATCACAATTGTCGGGTGATGTCCTTCGCTGTTTACCTCGTGGTGATGTCCTTCGCCTGCTTACTCCTCGAATCCGTTGTAGTGTAGCATTTGGTACAAGTAAAGTACAGGCAACATGATGCGTTATTTAAGAGGTAGTCAGCATAAACTTGTGGTAGGTACATGGGCAGCAAGACAAAGAGCAACATCGCAAGGGATGGAGGGCAAGAAGCCACACCGTAGCACAGAGACCGATGCCGTAGATCGTGGTGATGCTTCAAAGGGGAAAGCATTGCTAGAGCACACTCCTGCTAAGAGGGAGTGTTGAGATTTTGGGGTAGGATCGGATGTGCTCTAGCTTCGAAACTTTGTGGAGGGGCTCGAAGACATGAGATCTCCAAGACCCGGTAAAGCGTTCGGAGAAATTCCATCTAGTGTATAATTTATTCAAATAATTAAATTTTTTAATGGGGACCCCAAGTCTAACTTTTAGGGACCCTAAAACCTCTCCCTTAAACCTTCCATGTACTACACTAGTAATATAGGGACCTAAATTGACATGTTTTTTGAATATTTTCGCTTATATAAATCAGGTATAATAAAAACAAGTAGGAGAAGTAAATCGATATTTAGCAAAGAGGATTTATGGGTTCAAAAATTTTCAATCGGTAATTCCACCGTCTACAAAAATTGAGACATGCTTCCCGCATTGTGCCTCGCATCCTCAGTGGCCGAAGAATTTGGGGACCCCACGTAAAGACGTAAGGACCCCTCCCCGTGGGTGCGAAGGGTAATTTCCCCCGATGGTGGTGGCAGCAGGGGGTCCTCTCTCCATGTGTGCCTCCCTATCACCTCCACCTATCTCCAACTCTATGTCATCGTCGGTCACTGCTTGAAAAACCTACTTGTAATGGGCTCTGCCCATCGCGCATCTATGGCCCGGTGCCCACGATTCCTTAGCAGTAGCTACATAGCTCTCTCCTCTTGAGGTGTCTCCTATTCTCCTCTTCCAACTCCCCATGCCCCCTGGTTAGCTCTGCAGTGGGGCCCTAGTGTCTCTTCCCCGCCGGAACACCGTCCGTGTGGTATCTATGTTTTGGTCCCGGGGCAGAGCTGTGGCCCCGCAAGTCCCGAGCTCTACCAATCGGCCTCTCGCAAAGTGGTGGGTCCGTTGAACCTCACCAAACCCCTAACGGCTCTCGTTTAGTCCTCTAAGAACATGAAAACCCTCTGGCCTCCGACAAATCGTGCATCATCATGTACAATCTCGTAAATTCCAAGATATAGGCCTTAACACCCCCCTCGTTTGCTTGAGCCGTGTCATCTCCCCAAAGTGTTCTCCAAGTCTCTCCTATTGAAGCACTCCAACACCCTCCCGCAAAATCCTCATAAGCCGTGACTCCCGTGTTTCCCATCGTGGTCAACCCATGGACTCACCTAGTCATGGCTTCCCCCCACTAAATGCAATGTGGCAATTTTAATTGCCTCCACCTCTATCATCCGATTGAGTTGGAAGTAGATATCTAACTTCTCAACCCATGCCCTACCGAGCTCCCGGGCGACCCAAATAAAGCTTGGGAGGAATAATCTCCCCATGGTGCGCCGCAACCGCACTATGTGCGTAACCTCCTCCACCCATCTTGTTTCGTTATTCCCCGCTAGCAAAAGTCCTTGAAATTGGCGACTCTCTAAAGTCGCTTCCATAGGATCGATACTCCACAAAATAATCCCCCATGGGTATCTCCTCCAATTCCTAGCGACCCTCCAAAGAATGGATGCTAAAAATGGGGATGGTGGATTCAGTGGTGTGCTAGAAAACAAGGGGTACGTTGGGGGTATTAGCCGCATGGTGTTGTGAAGTACTCGCAGCCTTCACCTAGGTGAATTTACCTCCTGAATTCCCTTGCCCTTGCTTGTTACCGCAATTTTGTTGCCTCAAATCCTCAATACCCTTAGAAAAATCATTTGGAGAACCCTCAAGAGTTGTCGGGAAAACTCCTCTTCCTTACTCACCTTATCTCCCCCATTATCCCCCATGTTTGGCCTCTCAACCTTTGGTTCAATAGTGACTGGCCGGGGGGTAATTTGTCGCCGCCTTTCCCACCGTCTATACTGTGCCTCGTAAGTAACGTTCGCTATCCCCCTGTCATAGACTACACCGGCCTAATGTGCCGAGCGAAGAATTTGAACTCGATACCACCGTAATATCCCTAAGGAAATTTTACAAAGGATAAACAAAGCATTCAAAGCAAAATATCCACGAAAAAACACACACAAATCGTACACCATGAAATGAGCCAAAAACTACGCTCGTTCGAGGCCATTTTATTATGAAAGCATGGGGTTACAAACTTGATGGTTTGGAAAGTGCGCACTGGGCTTGCTCAAGGCAAGCTAGCAAAGCCCAAGTGATGAAAACAAGTGCCCCAACCGTTGCGTAGTCAAGCCTCTATGGCTTTGTGCGGATTTCCTGTAAAACCGAACTGGCCGGCTATGAAGATTGGCTGATTTGACCCCCGTCCCAAGGCTTAGAAAATTCCGGGAAATTAACTACGATCTCTCATCTTATAGCCCACCAAAACCCGTAAAGGGTTTGGTCAAATGTTGAACCCAAAATTTCGGCCCAATTTCCACTTAAGCCATTCACTGCTAGGTATTATGGCCCACTTGTAAATTCCATTTCCGGCGCTCCCAAAATGGCCGCAATACTCTTGGCCAATGCCTATCCGAATGCCCCCACAAACTACAACCCTCCATCCTCCTTCCTCAGACTCCCACCGTGGTGCACGAAAAGGGCACTCGCGTGTGCCCACGCAAGCATTTGGTATGAGCCGGGTTGGTTTTTCAAGTTGCCACGAATTGAAGCCCCGAATATGCTCCAAATTGTCGTCAAATGAAGGCGCTAGGCCGAATTCCTATAAGCCCAATGAATAATTGACTCCACAACCATCTCTCCTTAAAGGCAACGTACTTCCCCTTCGTCCCACCTCGCTCCAGAATTCGTTTGCAAGCTCCCTCGGTTAGATCTCGAAGTGATGCAAACACCTCCTTGTACTGCCACTCAAAGTCCATCAAAGTTAGGGTGAGATCCTCGCTTTAGAATCTCGTGTGCTCAACAACATATGCACTTGGCTCTCCGGCCTGCCGTGCTAGTCAAGGGTGAATGTTCAAATTGTTGAGATTTTGTGTATTGGGGTAGCGTCCGGTGTGCTCTAGCCCCGAAACTTTGTGGAGGGGCTAAGAAACACATCACCTCCGAAACCTGCAAAGCGTTTGGAGAAATTTCATCCGGTGTTGAAGATTCAAATAATTAATTTTTTTAATGAGTACCCTAAGTCTAAACTTAGAAAATTATAAAAATTAAAGTGAATTAATTAAACACATGTAAGCCGAAATGTTCTATGACGTGATCAAGCCAGCCTTAAATCTCACAAATTTTCGTTGATAAGACATTTAATTACGTCCATTGATGTGTTCAACGAAAAAGTATAAGAGAAAGGTTTGAGGGTTAGTTGAGACACACAGACATATGGAGGCAGAGCGAGAGATCGAGGGCCGAATTCTAGGGCGGGTTTGCTAAGAATTTCTAGAAGAGTTTTCCGCAACGAGGGGTAGTAGACACAGGGGATGATCTCGATCCCTAGATCTAAGAGTTAGCAAGAGGTAGAGGAGCAACATTCAGAGTAGCGTAGAGAAGCAACGACAACAACAACAACTACGTTGAAGAATCGGTGCAACGCGTAGGCTTTAGCCACTATGTGCTATGGAGGCCCAGAGGGGTAGCGCCGCAAATTTGGGAGGCCACTAGGGTTACGCAGGCCTTCGTAGAACAGACCGCGTCACCTGGGCCTAGGGTTATGCGGGGGCCCCTTTTGAGCAAATGGGGCAGGCACGCGTAGCCTAGCAGTGGCCGACGCTCGGGCTTCAGGGCAGCGCCGGGGTTTCTAGGGCCGTAAATTAGTCGAGTCTTGTAAATTTTGTTTTAGGGTCCGGATTAGTTAGCTTTTGGTCTCGGTGAATGTGTATTGTTGCGTACTTATTATTTTCTCTCGTCTGTAGTTAAATCAGCTTGGGTGCCCGTATTTGTTGTACTCATATTCTAAAATAATAATAATAAACCCTCATATCTTCTCGCACCTAAGTTTTCTCCCATTGGGTTTTTCTGGGACTATTGTCCGAAAATCTCGTGTGTCACTTTGTTTGAATGAGCTATTATTCAAGAAATGATTTGTATATGTGTAGACCAAGGTTGCGGGGAAGCTACACCCTCCGATCCCGCTCTCAAAACGCGCTCCGTTCGGGAGCGCTTTGGGAGTGCGCTTCCCAAAAGCTTCGAGGGGAGCTGCCAGAGCGCGCCCGAGCTTGAAAACGCTCCTCCCGAGCGCTCCCCCCATTAAAAACTATTCGGGAGCATTTTTTTAATGAAGGGAGCTGGCCGGGGAGTGTTCGGCCCCGAACGCTTCCCGTAAGAAAATATGCTTCCCGATACAGAAAAAAACCGACGGCAAATTTCCGAATTTTTTGGAGGGAGGGAGGAGGGTTGGGTAAAATAAAAAGCCCACCCCTCCTCATTTGTTTTTCATTGTTTTAGTTTCGTAGTTGGAGAGCAAGAGCTTGAGAGTTGGAGAGCAATAGAGCTTGAGAGTTTGAGAGCTATGCCAAGGAGAGAGCAAGGAGAGAGCAAGGAGCAAGCCGCAAGAGAGCAAGAGGAGGATTGAAGGAGTCGTGGAGTCAGACAAAGAGGTAGGACTTCTTAATCTAGTTTATTTTCTTATATTGCATTTTTTAAGTTGTTAAAAATGAAAACTTCAATTTTTTTCTCAATGTTGCATTTTAGTGTGTTGAAAAGTGAAAAATGAATCTGTTTTTTTCCAATGTTGCATTTCCTAATCCCATTTGGCATTCCTCCTATTTTTTTGCAAAGGAAACTTGAAACTTGAAACATCTCGCTATATGGCTAGGGATTTTCTTCATGTTGGTTCCTTTTTTTGTAATAATGGTGTTGGAGAGTAGAAGAAAGAGGCAATAGAGAAGAGGACTAAGAAGTGGGTTATAGTGGATATGATGAAAATCCCGCAGGAGGAGTATGCCGAGGAGGAAGGGGAGAGGGAGGAACATGAGGACAATGCAGACCCCAACTAAACAAGACCAAATTCAAACACCATTGTGGAAATATGTTTGAAGAGTGCGGTGAAGGGAGGGAAAGGTGGTGGAACCACTAAATTTTCGTTCCCATTGCAATAAAGAATACACAGGTTCATACACCCATGCCGAAGGTACTTTGTGGGAAAATGCTAGGGGATGGAGAGAAAAATCTAGGAATCAAAATTTGTGTAAGTGTGCCAAAGAACAGAGAGAGAAATATAGAAAGGAAGAGGAGGTCGCCTACAAAGATCTAAAATATCTAGGGTTTCATTTGATTCTTATGCACCATCGTGTCCATCACATCATGTACAAAGAAGTCCATCAACTTCCACCCATAGCAAGGATATGGAGGCACACACACTCGGACCAAAATCTCCTTAAGGCGTAGAAGCATATCCGATTTCGACGAAGGGTGTAGGAATGATGTGGATTCAAAAATTTTCCAAATTTCTATATGTATGTGTCGCTATTCCATGTTCTTCGCTTCTCACCTTATTGGCATGAAATGGTTTCTCGCCATTAATGATGCCCCAAAAGGATACAAGAGCCCCGGGTATGACAAGGCCGTAACCGTGGGACTTGATCATGAAAAAAGCTAAAATAAATAATTCTTTGGCTAAAATGACAAATTCTTGGAATGAGCATGGGGTGTCCATCGTATCCGATGGATGGACTAATGTAAAAGGAAAGCCATTGATAAGTGTTCGCTATGTTTGTTAGTGGTGCAAAATTCCTTTCAAAGATATGATTATTCAGACAAATTCAAGACCGACATTAACATTGCGTAACCATTACTTGAAACAATTGAAAGTATCAGTCATACAATGTCATCCAAGTCATCACCGATAATGTTGCTAACTCGTATATAACAGGAGGCCATTGAGGATAAATACCCAACATATTTTGGTCTAGGTGCTCGGTTCACACAATGAACATTTTGATGCATGATATCATTAAAAACAAACAACCTCAATTCAAATGGCTTGGTGATTTGTACAAGAGGGGTAAAAAATGATAAGATTTATTACAAATCATAGCTATACCCATGGGATTTTCCGTACTCACTCCAAATTGGAGTTGTTGAAGATAGAAAAGACTAGATTTGCTAGCTATTACCTCACCTTCGGTGCACCTTTGGAAGGTAAGAGAGTCATTGCTAGCCATGGTATCAAGTCCACACTGACATGTATTAAAGGACAAGGCAACAACAATAGTTGACAGTGCAAGGTTTTGAACATGTGGAGGATACTCATTTTGATCCTTTGTTTTGGGCATGTGCAGGGAAATTTGAATTTCACCAAGCCCATTTATCACATGATTCGTTTTTCGATACGTATAAACCAGTTGATCGAGGTTGCAGGAGCATATGGATAACATGTTGGGGCAAATAAAAGATGTTGTTAAGGATAATGATCCCAACTTGTATGCAATGATTTACAACTCGTGTGTGTGCACTCGTGGAATAAACTCAATGTTCCACTACATGCCTTGGCATATATCCTTATGCCAAAATACTACTCCATCTTGGTTGGCCCAACTCCGCACTCGAAGGTGGGGTTAGGATCAAACCTCACACAAACATCTAGAGGCAGCAAGAGGGATGGCATGAAGGCATTAGACAAGTTGGTCCCCGACAGGGAGGTGTGTTAGATCGCGCCTTGAATTAGGGCAGATACTTTACGACCGGTAACTTTGGTTCTTTCCATGCAATGGAAGACAAAGACAAGCCTGATGCTCTCAAATGGTGGGAAGCATATGGCGGCATGGGACTTTTGCCAAAGTTGGCAAAAAAAATTTATCTCACAAGTTGTGAATACTTCTTCGCAGAGGTGTTGGAGCACCTACAACTTCATACATAATGTGAGAAGAAACAAAGCCGAATGAAAACTCTAGCCGAAAGCTCGTTTATGTGCAGGACAGCAACTTGAGGTTGTTGAGTCATTAATGTGATCTAGGGCATATGAGGATCAATCATATAAAGTTTGGGACAACCCGCAGGATGATAATTTGGAGGATGACACCGTACATATGGAAGGATTGGAAGCGTAACTTTTGAGGGATGATGATGAAGCATCAACAAACTTGCCACGCTACACAGATGGCCGATTCCACCATCCAAAGAGTGCTATGGCACTGTACAAAGGATGGAACGAGGTCATCTACTACAGGGACAAGATCTTCTTGACGGAGAGCTCCCAACTCAAGAAGAAGATATTGCACGCCTCACATGACTCGCCATTATCAGGCCACCAGGGGTTCACCAAGACCTATAGGGCCATCAGAGAGAGGTTCTCTTCGAAGATCCTCAAGGAGGACGTACTCGAAAATGTCAAGAAGTGTGAAGTTTGCCAGCGTAACAAGGGGGAGATGAACCATCTGGCAGGGTTATTGCAGCCTCTTCCCATACCTGAGGGGAAATGGGAGAGTATTTCGATGGATTTCATTACAGGGTTGCCCACTATACAGGGCAAGGATTACATATTTGTAGTCATTGATCGGCTGACTAAACATGCTCACTTCTTCGCCATATCAGCACGTTACACTGCAGCACAGGTAGCGGAGTTATTCTTCGGGGATGCTTTCAAATTGCATGGTCTCCCAAAGACCATTGTCAGTGACAGGGATAGCCGCTTCATGGGCGGGTTTTGATAGGAGCTTTTTCGTTTGGTGGGCACTGAGTTGACACCGAGTACTAGTTACCACCCCCAGATGGATGGGCAGACAGAGATAGTGAACAAGTGGTTGGAGGGCTACTTGCGTAACTATGTCAGCAAGCAGCAAAAGGCATGGTTGCGATGGTTGCACTTGGGGGAGTACTGTTACAACACCACTCATCATATGTCCATCGGTATGTCTCCATTTTATGCATTATATGGGTATCATGCTTTATCTTTTGCTGACGTGATGTTTGGTGCTAGCAAGACCCCTGGGGCCAAGGATTGGATCCAAAAGAGTCGGGATATACTCCGAGCTCTCAAGGATAACATGGCTATAGCACAGAATCAGCAAAAGCTGTATGCCGACAAGGGACGTGTTGAGAAGCAATTCGAGGTAGGGGACTTGGTCTACCTATGTTTGCAGCCATATCGGCAGTCCACACTGAAGCAGAAGGGGGCTAAAAAGCTCAAGCCCCGCTTTTATGGACCATACAGGGTGACACGCAGAGTTGGAGAGGTTGCATATGAGTTGAAGCTACCCACTGGTAGCAGGATACATAACATTTTTCATGTGTCATGCCTGAAGAAGGCACTACGACAGCAGGTGACTACGACAGAGGAGCTTCCACCCACCGATGATGAGGGGCATCTCATGCTACAGCCGGAGGCCATTATTGACACTAGGGAGAGGCAGCTGCGGAGCAGGACAGTCAGAGAGTACCTGGTGAGATGGAGGAATCTACCGGATGAGGATGCCACCTGGGAGAGTGAGAAGATTTTGCAGCATCCATCATTGCAGTTGCTTGAGGACAAGCAACGTTTTGCTGGGGAGGACTGTAATATTCCCAGTTAGCAATAGCTAATTGGAAATATTAATTTTGACTATTTTACTTTAATAAAGTTAAGTTATAAATAAAGTGGGTGAAGAGGGACACTTAACTCACACTTAGGATAAAAAGTATTTCCTAAAGTCACTTGGGAGACATGACTAATTGGCAACGTGGGGCCTAGTGGTCAAGTGGCAGCGTGGGACCAAGCCAACGCAGAGAGAGATGGACAGTGTGGCTCAAGGAGGCAACGCAGTCGATGGTGGGGCCTAGGTGAGAGCAAGGCTATCCAAGCATAAAAAGGGAGAGGGTCTCCTCATTTTGGATTCATTCTGATTATGCATCTATGTTATTTGTCTTTTGACATTGAGCACACTTGTTGTTGAGAAAAGTATGCACGTATTGTTCAGTACACCTGGTGTCTCCGTGCGGAGATCCCAACCTCAGCCCCTGGGGACTTCGAGTGCCTGCTTGAGTGAGGAGTTTCACCTTTGTTTTGTCGAAGGGAGTTGCAGTAACCACAGTTGGGAGCATTCACTAGAAGAGACAGCACAGTCAGTGAGAGGGAGGACGCAGTCTTGGAAGGAGGTGGTTCCGGATTAACGGTTTATCAGGGGATTCGGCCCGGGAGAGTTGGAAAGGGGTCAGCCCTTCCCTATTCCATCATTTTGGTAGAGTTGGAGGCCATTATTTACATCATATCATTCAGGGCCAGCGTTTCTCATTGGAGGATAGCGTAGTGCCTCAAGGGAGTCATTTTCGGAGGTCAGCCATTTCCAGAAAGATTTCTGGGCTTTTCAGGGTATTGGATGTAGAGGCTATTCCCGAAGTTTCACAATTTTCCGAGGAGGGGAGTAGCCCAAAACAATATTTTCATTCCAGCAGTAGCGGCAACACAGCAGCAGTACCAGCAGCACTGGAGATTACGCAGCCATTGAGAGAGCAGCCATTCCGGGTTATATTCTGAGAGTATTTCTATGCTTTCCTAGTGCAAGCCAAGGTGCCATCATTCTGATCACCTTTTGTACTCATTTCATCTTTCAGTATTAATAAAATGGCTCAGCGTTCTCTATATTGTCTATTCTTCATATGATATCTCTCTAGTTGCTGTATGTCTTTGTTTATGTGCTTTATATTGCTGTCTATTTCTACTTGGAATATTACACCCTCTGACCCTCAACGTTGCTCCGGAAAGGGATTCGTTACCCCAAACTGGGTGACGCAATCCCTACGCTGCCCCTCATGGTCTCTGCGTAACCCTTGAGGGTTTCCTGCAAAAAATTACGCTGTCTTTGAGGGACTGCCCAACACCTGCGTAGTACAGTTGCTGCCCTTCCTGCTACTGCCCTCCTGCTTCTCTACGCTATCTCTCTGAGCTAATCTCTGCCTCTTGCTGATTCTAGACCCTGGGATCAGATCATCCCCTTGGCCTAAATTCCCCTTTCTGTAGCTGAAACACTTCTGAGAATTCTTAGCAAACCCACCCTAGAATCTCAGCTTAGCTTCAGTGCTCTGCCTTTGTGTGTCTTTAGAAATGACCCCAAGCCTTTCCTTTATACTTTTCTCATTGGGAAACCAACGGCCATGATCAGATCTTCAATCAATGACTAAGATTAAAAGAAAGCTTGATTCGTGTGACTTAAGACAATTTCATCACATGTTTAATTAAATTCACTTTAATTATTTAAGTTCCCTAAGTTTTAACTTAGGAAATACATTAAAATAATTAATTAATTTAATATCTCCTAAACCAGATGAAATTTCTCAAATCAATTTTTGGGTCTTGTAGATCAAGTGTACTCTATTCCCTTCACAAAATTTGGGAGCTAGACCACAACTAATGCTACACCAAATAGACAAAATCTCAACATTTTCCACTTAGAGGATTTATCTATAAATAGAAAGTCATTTTGAGTCTCAAGCCATTTGATTTTTGGTTAGAAAAAATCTGCAAAAAATCTAATGTAACGCTATTGTCTCGCTGGGAACGTTTTTTGAATGATAATAAAGCCTTTGGGGTGCAATTCATGGTGTTCAGTGTTCATTGATTTGTGGTATGTGCTAGGTACAAGCTTTCCTATATTGTGCTTAATATTTTTTAAAATTTTGTTTTTCATTAGATGGGGATAAGATCATTATATTGATAGATTTTGGGTTTATCTTAGGTGATCTGATTCGCCATGTCTAACAAGCTTGTTTGAGAAAATATATAGTGTTTGCAGGTTCCCCAATCCTTGGGCTCCAAGTCCACAAACTGTGGGCATGCACTGACCTTGTTTGGACTTCAAATAATTTTATTTTTTATCTAACTTCGCTAAGGCTGTAGTGTGCATTTAAATTCCAAAGTATTATTAACCATTTAATCAAATTAAATCCATAAAAAATTTATTTTAAAATCCTTATACAGTTGTATATTTGTAAATAAATTTGTAAATTATTTTTCTAGTTGGGGTTTTGAGGTTTTGAGATATTTTGTATATATTGGGGGTTTTGGGTAATTTTTATTTCCATTTTGCAGGTGAGATCAAGAGGATAAAGTTGGAATAGAGATAGATCTAGGCCCTTGAGAGTAAGATCTAGTCTCCATTTTTTTTTGCAGGGTCAGCCATTGAAGGATTTGCTGTAAATTAAAAATCTAAAGCAAATTAATTTTTCGCAGCTGGGGTTTCAAGGTTTGCGGCTCCTAAGCCCGGATCTGCCTCCTCCAAGGCCAACGTCACCCTCTCCTAGCCATGCGTCAACCCCTTAAGGCCCAACGTCATCCTTTTAGGCCTCCTAAAGGCCAGCGTCAGCTTTTTTCCTCCTCGGCCTCCTCTTTTTCCCTCTGCATCAGGGCTTCAGGGCCTTTTGAGGCTTGGTCGTGAACTTTTGAGGCATTGGTCTCCCTTTTCAACCCTGTGTCAAGCCCTTGAGACCTTTTTAGGCCTAGCCATGGGCCCTAGTCAACTCGGCCCCCCTCCTTGACCTTGGACGGTTGCCTTTAGGGCTAGTCGTGGGATTTTCAAGCTCTTTCCTAGCCTATTCCTCCTTTGTCCTCCTTTCAACCTCCTCTCTGTCCTTCGCTCCCCCTTCTTGGCCTCTTTTTTACCCCTTTTGGCCCTCATTCAGCCCTAAACCCTAGCGGCTATCACTTAGAGGGCTTTCTCCCTCCAACACCAAGCCTTCTTGGCCTTTTCCCTCTCTTGCTCAACGTTAACCCTACTAGACCTAGCGTTGCCCTCTTTTGTCCCTATTAGACCCTTGCCTATTACTGAAATTTTTTGGGATTGAAGCTTTGTGTGTTTTGCAGAAAATTTGGCCCTAAGTTGGTGTTTTCAAGTGGCAAAACCATTGGAGAAATTTTGGCAAATTCGGGCAAGTGATCTACAAGGCCTTGGGCCTAGGGTTTGCTCTCTAAACCCTCATTTTATCTTTGTTTTTCTACAGTTGTAATATATTCTTCATAACAGTGGTATAAGTGCCCAATAATTTTTTCCTAAATTTTTGGCCATTTAAACATTGATCATTTAGCCCATATCTACTTTTTAAGTTGTTGAAATATCTCTGCCATAAGTACTTTCAGATCTGATATAACATCAAATAATTCCTCATAAGTGATTTTTATTGTTTCATGCTCTAAGTAATTCATTGTGGAGAATATTTGCTGTTTAAACATTGAAAACTAACATTTACTTTTGTTGTGTTAGCTATAAGAATTGTCAAAACTTTGCACTAAGAAACCCACACATCTAAGCTCTAATCTTCTAATCTGGTTGATGAGATAAGTTATTTTGGGCATTTGAAATCTAATTGGCATAAGATCATTATTGGAATATCTTGAGTAATTGCGATTGGCATCTTGTGTTGATAATCATTGGTTAATAAGTGGATAAGTGCTCTAAGTTCTTTCAATTGTTATCATTGATTAAGTATCTTGTGGATTGCTTTATTGTTGGCACTAAGTTAATTGGCATTTCCTTGGTTACAAGATTTGCATATAATTCATTGATAAGTACTCTAGCCATTGAGGGTTCATCATAACTTAAAGTACTTAAACTTTATATAATCTCAAACTAAGGGTTTCACTCATAATCCATTGCATAAAGAATCCTCGTCTTGGTCTTGCACATAATAACTTACCTCCAAGCATAAGTTTGGTTGATAAACTCTTAGAACAACCCTTTCTTGTTTAAATTGAGGGATTCAGCCCATTCTCGTGGTTAACATAGTGACCTTGCAGTCGTCAGAGCCACAGTCTCTGCAACGCCAGAGGCACTGGGTGGTTGGAACACAAGGGGAGGGGGTGTCGTTAATCAAGTCTTTGCTTGCTTCCCATTGGCTTCCATCCCACAACTTACTTTTAACACTGGTTTCAAAATAGTTAAGGGGAAGGTTTCATTTAGATTAGGCATTTAATTTAAAAGAAACCAAGATCCTTGCATCACACTTAGATTTTAGGATTTGCAACTCATATAGGTTAGTTATTCATATAAGCAGCAATTGTCCATCTGGTTACTTGGTTATAATTTATAATTAGCAAGAATTTTGACTCCATAAGGCATTGGTCTCAATTCCAAATCTAATTTAATCCTCAAGTCTTGCTCAATTTTACCAAATAGCTTGGCCACTCAACTGTGTCTCCCAGGCAAGTTGGTTCCCAACATGTTTTCTATCATCTCATTTCCATAGGGACTACCCCCCATAGTCTGTTGTTGGGAGACAGCTAGAACGGAGTGGGCGGGGATCAGAGTGACAGCCCCTGCTCTGAGCCGTTGTCACAGTGCCTGTACAATGTGAGCGACAACAGGGCCTTGGGAATCACTGATCCTATCATTTCAAGTGGTTTACTACAAACCGGGACTCCTCCCATCGGTTAAGGCCCGTAAAGAGCAGGGGACACTGATTAAGGTGGCAGTGGGTTTTTGTCCCACTGTTGTCACTTGGTCTAGTAGTTTGTCCCTTAGGTACCCCTCCTAGGACCCCTGCTAGATTGTACGGCAACAGTTGCCAAAACAGCTAGACGAGGAACCCAACTCGACTCATTCATCATAATAACTTTTAAGTTTGTAAAAATATTTATTTCGTTTAATCTACATAGTTTTTCCTTGCATAAGAAGTATTCCTTGGAAGCTTTCTCTTCAAGGGAAATTCGCTATACTCAGCCATGTTTAGTAACTTTTATCTTGAGGATAAATTTCCCTGTCAAATATGCATGCAAATACCATTCACAAGAGAAATATGCCACCTGTGTAGTGGTTATCATTCCTGAGCAATATGATAAACAGCAAATTGATGATTATAGCAGCTGCAGTGTCAAGTGTATTTCAGGAAACATTATGCAATATAGCAGAGATCAGCATTCTTTTGAGAACTTAACTGTTAACAGAGATTGGAAAAATCAGATTTCAAAGTAAGAGTTCCCAAACAATAGTTTGCAGCAGTGCTGGAATTAATAAAGTTACCAGAAACAAAGCCCAAATTAGTAGATGAGATGCTTTGGATGGCAAAGACCATCCGTGCAATTAGAAAAAACTAGTTATTTGCTACAAAAGGTCATCCAAAAGCGAAAAACAAACCACAGTTGGCAGGCTTGCGGAGACTGAGAGTACGTTTTCTTTCCTCTTTCAACAGTCGGAAGTAGATTTGGATTCTATACATGTAACAGGAAAGGGTTAGACAGTGCTTCTCAGAGCATTTGTAGCAGTGGACTACCCATCATGCCTTCACCTTCCAAATTCTCACACCACTACCACCTTTGAATAATATATATCTCACAAGATCTAAGAATATAATCTAAAGATTTGAGGTTATGATGATCATATACTCAAAGCTCACACACATTTATCTTCGCATAGATTATGGGAAAAATAGGAAAGTAATCTTTCAAACAGTGAGTATAACCTATGTGATAAGGTGGCAATCACTGGCTTGTGTGGATATATATATGTGTGTGTGTCTGTGTGTGTGTGTAGTCAAATCCATAGACTATTGTGCATGGAGATGGACATTAGACTTGCACACATTCAGGGTTCAACAGTATATGTTCATGGATGCATGGAATAGAGTACGAGGGCCCCTAATTGAGACCACATGGGAAATAAATTTTAATAAAATCTATTCTTGCATATCTGGAAAGTTGCAGGGTAGTCATTTACATAATATTTATGAAATTATTTACATGCATAAACTCTGCAAGAACATCTACAAATGGGAAAGCAAAACAATCCACTCAAACAGTAGAAGGTCAAAAATTTACACACCAAAGTTGTCCAAATAATTAGAGATGATGAAAGGAAACCTAAAGGCAGTGAACTAAAGGCCATCATTAGAAGAAGGCAATCCAATACAAAGCAGAGAAACGATGAACTAAAATAATTATTGCTTACATTTTATATGAAACCAAGGCTAGTTGCAGGATTAAAGCCAAGTTAACAGAAATAAACAGCATAAAGCCCAGAAGACTAAAGTATGGTAGGAGCTACATTAGTACAGTTTTTGAAAAATGAACAGGATGAAAATCACCTGTCTAACCGAGAATAAGAAGAAGAAAAGAGGGTCCAAAAAGATAGCAAAAAGGCAAGATATTACAAAGAACCGATTCCACCGCTGAACTATTTTAGTGTGGGGATTCATTACAGGTGGAAATCGATACTTTCTCCATCCAACAAGTTTCACATGCATAGTTTTGGCTCCACTGAAAAATGCATTCTTCTGATCCAAAGACATATTATAATAGTTAGTATAATACCAAGGATAGCTAAATTTTAAATTTTAACTCTGCTGATTAAAGAAAATATTCTGTTAATTATGCAAAAGTATCTCTGATAATAAGAGAAAATATAATGTGAATTTATGTATTTCATCAAACAGGGCTGCTGACAACTAAATGTATCCCTCCAGAATTAAAATAAAAAGGTGAAAATCTTACAGAGGGTGGGATTGATACAGATGCACCAACGGAAGTGAAGTAGCTAGGACAAATCGTACAGTACGGATTGTCACATATGCCAAGACGTCCAGACATTAATAAATGTCCATGCTTTGATAATGTATTCTCCTGCTCCGGAACATCTAGACGTGCTTCTAGGCATCCATTTTCTACAGATCCGTCCATCATATTGATCCGTCCTGACTTTGAACATTTAATAAAATGCTTATAATATAGTTCAGTCACTGATGAGATTGAAATGTCAGTAATCATCAGTATCAGAGATCCTGCACATATTGTTTCAATTATGCCATTATATAAGAGACCAAAAAGCAAAAAATTTATGTATATCAAAAACAACAGAAGTGCAGTGATTTTACAAGTGCAGTGCTGCAAATGAAAATAAAAAAGAAGCAAAATGAAAAGATAACCTAATGTATAAAGTCTAAACTCTAATGACTCAAAGTCAAAGTAGAACATAATGCTATAGGAAAGAATGCAAATAAATGAGCCTCAAGGTTCCAAATGTCTTTTGCTTGAAGACAAAGAGGGGAGTCTGTCCACTATGCAACTCTCCTACCATCCAAGTCCAAAGTAAACGACCTTGGGGTACCAAATGTGCATCCCCCAAAGAAGAAGAGGGGAGGCTGTCATCCTCTGAAGCAACACTCATACCATCAGAGGCCACAGCAAAGAAACTCTAGATAGAAGACTATATGGATAGGCTGGAAATAGTCCGAGGACTGCCTCTTTGTGTAGAGGAGATGCCCCACAGCTCAAAATTGGAGGAAGTCAACTGTATTGACTACATGCTCGTCTAACAGGTGATATCTCAAGATAGGGAGATAGGGAGCATCCCTGCTCCACCCCATCAATGCTCCTAATGAGATAAATTAGTTTGTGAGTTGTGTGATGGCAACCAAGGATGGCCTCATAGAGACACATGATTGTACTGAGGAGACTCACTAAGATACCAATATCCCTAAGCCTCTAAAAGAGGGCCTCCCTCAAAATAGAGTCAAAATCTTTTTGAAACTCTACAAAGAAACAAGAGACTTTCGAAAAGCAATGCCTCACCTCCTCGATAATGTCTCAGAGGGTGAAGGCATTCCCCATAGTTTGATACCTCAATTTGAAACCCACTTATCCTCCACCCTGAAGTTCTTTCCACTCCAACTCCTTAAATAATATCAAGTGAAGGGTAGGTCAAGGGTCTAAGTCTTGGTCATGGTGCTTGTCATCTGAAAATCTATAAGAAGAATTTCTCATGGGTTTTCCTCTCCAAGAGGGAGAGGTTTTTCCCTGGCTCTAGGAGCCTAATTCTTGTGTCTCATGTCTTTTGATAATTGACTTGATGAAAGATTTAATAAGCTAATGAAGGAAAGACATAAGTAACTCAAGTAACCTCACAAGTAATTATCAAGACGAGAATTTGTATTAATCACTAACCTTTCAAATTCTCAACACCCGCAGCTACCCAAAATTCAACGCTCCCTCTTAGCTAGGGAGGTATTTTCCTTGACTTCCTCAAATGCACATTTTGTTGAAAAAATTCTCCATCCCAAGAAAAAATTGAATGAGCCATCTATGCTAATGTATCCATCATGTGGAAAGCATCCTAAATCAGCATCATGTAAAGGAACTAGTCACCCATTAGCCAAATACCCTTTGGCGATATGGTCAGGCACCCCCTGACCGGGGTAAAAGCAAAACTAGTTCTTGGGTCACCAAACAACCAAGTCGTCACTTGGAACCATGTCAGCTACCCCCTGACCAATGGTGAAACCCTAGTCCCATTTTCCAATCCCACATGTTTTCACGTGTTATTGAATGGTAAAAACACTTGCCCGATGCTATGAGGCTCTCACTCTACCCTCTATCAAAGTAACCCTTAGCAATATGGTCAGTTAACCCCTAATCGGGGGAGCACTCTAGGGCCCAGGCCTTGTTGCTAGTTGGGCCAATCTCCCTAGCCACATTACATGGCTCCTGGTCAATACACTTATCCTAGGGAGAATCCCCGCCCCTTGATGCTTCAACATCAATACTCCCTCTCACCAAGGGGGGCATTCTCAACCACTCCAAGCTTGTCCCTGAAGTAAACAAACTTCATCATGGGCAGAGACTTTGTGAGAATGTCAGCAACCTACTCATCTATAGAAATGTATTGGAGCCTCGCTGCTCCCTTCTATACCATGTTCTAGATGTAGTGGCACTTGATCTCAACGCGCTTCGAATTTTCATGGAAAACTGGATTTACTAAAAGCTTCACATAGCTTTGATTGTCACAATGTATCACAGTCAATTCCAACACCTGATCATAATAGTCCTGCGAGTAGCTTATGAAGCCACAATGCTACACAACTCGCCAAACAAGCTGCAATGTACTCAGCTTCAACAATGTTGAATGTGATTGGTGTTTGCTCACTGCTCATCTAGGATATCATAGAAGAACCCAAACTGAAACAACATCCCAATGTGTTCCTCCTGTCTTTAGTTTTTCCTGCCCATTCGGAATCTATGAATCCTTGCAGTTGTACTTCACCATTTGAGACATCTCAATCCGTTACTGATAGTGCCACCTAGATGTCTCAATATATGTTTTGCTATAATCAAATGTACATGCCTAGTTTCCACCAAGAACTAGCTCAGAATATTCACTACAAAGCAAATATCATGTATGGTATTAACTAGATAATTCAAGGATCTGATCAACTATCGATACATAGAGGGATCTACGAAATCTGAAACAAAGAATCTCAGCTTCTTCAAATTTGTCACCATGGGAGTGACCATGGACTTGCAGTCCATTATCCCAAATCTATGAAGGATCTTAATAATATACTTCCCTTAACCAAGGAAGATTTCACCCTGATACCTTTAATCCCAAGTAGTAATGCATTAAGCCTAGATCCTTGATCTCAAATTCAAAAGCCAGTTCCCTCTTACCCTGATCAATGAGATTCTCTGCTCCTGTCATAAATAACTCGTCAACATATCGCAACAAAATCACAAGCTCACCTCCAACAACCTTCTAGTATAGATCTGGATCAACATCAATCTCGGAGAAACCATGACTCATCAGGTATCCATCAATTCGAGAATACCAACCTTGAGATGCTTGCCTAAGTTCGTATGAACCCATCTTCAGTCTAAAAACATGAGTCTCCCTCTCAGGTACCTTAAAGCCTTGAGGTTGCTCTAATGTACACTTCTTCCTCAATCACTCCAATGAAGAAAGTGGTTTTCAGTGTTCACATCCATCTGATGCCATTTCCAACCCATAACAAAAGCAATAGAAACAATAGTTCTAATAGAAGTGTACCTAGCAACTGGACCAAATGTGTCTTCATGGTCCTCTCCCTCTTTCTGGGAGAACCCTCTTGCCACGAATCTCGCTTTGTACTTGTCTATGCTTCCATTAACCACATGATTGATCTTGTATATCCAATTAGCAGTCACCACTAACTTCCCTTCAAGTCTTGGCATAATTTTCCACGCATCATTTTTCATGATAGAGCGATATTCCTCCAACATTGTGTCCTTTAATGATGTGACTCATTAGTGTTGCATGTTTGATTTATTTGAAAGTGCCACGGGGAGTTGCATGTCCCTATGCATCCTTCAATGTATTTTGAAGCTATGTTGGCCTCTTCTTGGATTCTGGAACAATGACCCTAGGTGGGTCCACAGGTTCAATGGGCCCTTTTGGCTATTCTTGATGATCTAGAGGATGTTCCACAGGTACAAAAGGCCCTGAACCTACATCCATGGGAGCTTCATGCTCTTCATCATTATCAGCATCAATGTGAGTTTCTTTGGATTTCCAGAAAGCGAGATCCTCACCAAAAGTAACGTCTTGGCTGACTTCAACCTGTCGCTACCCTAGAACGTACATCTCATAAGCCTTTTATGTCTCACTGCATCCAACAAATGTTCTCTTCTTTCCAAAAGGCTTTACCTTTGTCCTCTTCTCCTTGGGTACATGAATGTAGATAGGACAACCAAAGATCCTTAAATGCCCAACCTTTGGTTTCTCACCTATAAAAGCCTCTTCTGGAGTCTTATTCCCCAAAATCCAGTGAGGACTTCTGTTCTAAACATAAATTGTTGTCTTTGTTGACCATACTTTATCAACGACCCCATATGCAATACACCCCCATTTTTTCAAATGGGATTCATCATGTTCGATGTGATCACGCCATTTAGATTCCATCATCAGTCGACGATTTTATGAATGATGTAAACCCATTCTGCATGTTTATGATGTAAATGATCTAAGTAAGACCACCATGTATGTAACAACCTAGGTAAGCCTAGTACGTTGGTGACGATTTCTATCCTACGAGGTTTTTTGTCTCACTAATTTGCTTGTGTTTTTCGACACAAATGATCGGCAGAGTTTTCCCCTCCAGCCTCACCCCAAAGTTAGGGTGGATTTTGTCATCAAGGTTCTAAGTGAGTCCTAGTGTTTTCTATCGAGTCTTTGTAAAAGTAGTTTGGGAATAATCCTAGCTAGTTGGCTAGGTTATTTTATTACAAGCTGCTTGGTCTACTAGATCATGTTTTGAGTTGCAGAATTGGGTACCTACTTGAGAGTCTATACAAATGGGTATTCCCCCTTCATGTGTCTAAATGCATTTATATTATGTAAAGAGGGTTGGAAAAAATAATTAAATCCCCTCTCAATCAATTAATTAAACTTTCTGGCCAAATTCATTAAAAATCCTAAGCCAGAAATTTAATTAATTTTAAGTCCTAGGTAAGTTAAAATTCTTCAAAGGCAAAATTCGTTGGTCCTTAAAAAATGAATTTTTAAAGGTCTCAGGCCAAGGGAATATTGAAAATTTCAAGGAATTTTGGACCCTTGGGCCTAGGTGGTTAAGTCAAAGTCAAAATTTTGAGGTAATTAACTCAAAAATAGTATTTTTGAATTAATTAAAATGGAATTAAATGATAAATTCGGTTTTCCTCAAATTTATAATTTCGACGGTCCAGATTAAAAGATAATCAAATCTTTTCGACGGTCGAGATTATTTTGACATGGATCAACTGAACTAGCCATTGGAGATTTTATCCTATAAATTAGAGGTCTTTGTCAGTCTTATAATCATTCGGTCTTTGGATCAGGCACTTGTTCTTGGAAGCTCTTGTGATTCCTTTTGATGAATAAATCATAAAGACTTTGGGGTTACAAATTTTGATGTTCCTTTCTGGATCTATGTGGTGATTTGTCTCTAAACTCTGCTACTTAATTTGGCATTTTATGGTTAATGGCCTTCATGGATTAATCTGCATACAGGTATCTTGTGCAATTTTCTCGATTTATAAGATGGCATTTTTTATTTAACGGAAAGACAAGTTATCCATTTTTCTGAAAGATCTCATGTTATTTTCTTAAATCTCTATCAATCTAAAGTTCAGATCTAAGTGTGCAGGGAATATTTTTAAGGTTTGAGTGTTTGGGGAAGTCTTCAATTAGACCAGCCGACTTTCAGATAACATAAATTTGAAAAGCTCATTACTTGTTGATTTCCAAAGCTATCTTACGGAATTAGTGGTTTTGCAAAGTCTTCTAGGATTTGTACCTCTCTTTAAAAAATTTAATTTATGAATTGTGCCGAACTGTTTTAAATCTGGCCAAGAGGGTTTATGATCTATAAATTAGCACTGTAAATTTGTAAATATTCTGTAGGTTGTAAGAGTTTATAAATTTTTTTGTGCATAGTCTTGGATCTGTTCTGGTTTTTTTTTTTTTGCAGGATTGCAGGGGTTTCTCAGAATTTTTTTTAGATCTGGCCTTAGGATCGCTTTGCTGGCAGATCCGAGTGTAAAAAGAAGATTTCAAGTTCAGCATTCTAAAAATTTGAGTTTGACGGAAAGAATTTCGAGTCTGCAAGACGATTTTAAATGTACTGGGTTTGCTGAAATTTTTCTTTGCATTGTGCATAAAACGCTCCCCTTGCTTCTGCATGCAAACGCTACCCTCTTCATCTGCATTTTCCGCCCTCCGCAACCCTCATCCTCGTCCCTTTCCCTTGCTCGACGTCCTTCCCTTTCCTTGACCATTGTTTGCTACATCTCCTCTTTACCTACCCTCGACATCCTAGCCGCCTTCCTTAGCCTCCGCCGTCCCTTCATTACTGCTCTCGAGCCTCCTTGATCGCCATCCTTTTCCTTCGGAGCTCCCTCGACTATCCTCTTTGCCGTCCAGTCTTCTGCTGCCCTTCGATTTCCTCTGCCGTCCATTCCGGCCCCTCTCAAACCTGCAAGTCCACACCTGCAGCTCCACACTACTCCTTGTCTCGCCGCAGACCCATCTTCTCCGTCGTCGACCTGCATTCAATTACAAATAAGCGCAAACCACAAACTCAAAAACCTTACGTCTATGCGTTAATACTTCTGATTCAGATTCATTTTTTTGGAAGGTTTAGTGCTAGGTTTTTTAAATAAATTTCGATTTTGTTGATTAGCTTTAGTTTTAATTTCGTTAGTCGTAGTTTTAGATTTTATTTTTGTCAGATTTTAAATTGTATTGTTAAGTTTAGTTTAGTGTTAGGCCTTAGTTTAATTTAGATTTTTGTTATTTAGTTTTTAGTTTTAAATTTCTTTTGTTCGTAGACTTTAGTTTAGTTTTGTTTTAATTTGTTTTTAGTTTTAGATTTTAATTTAGATTTTAATTCATAATCTTAGTTTCATTTGTATATATATATTTTTTGTTTAAAAAATAATAAAATAAAAATAAAAATTCTAAAAAATTCTAAAAAAAATTTATAGTCAAATGAGCTTTTAAATTTTTATCCTAAGTTTGACTATAGGAGATTTTGATTTTTCGAATTGGAATTATTTGAAACATTATAAATTCGGAAATATTGATAATATCTGACATTTAATTTCGATGGTACCCTCATGATAATATTTTTATCTCGAATTTAAATCGTTGGTTCAAAGTTTAATACTTAGCTGTGGTTGACGATTTTTGAGTTATCTTTAATTGTGGTCTTAAGTTGCTTGAAATTGGTATATAATTGTTTAAAGTTCACTTTAGAAATATTTCAAGTAATGATAAATCGCATATCTTTATCGAACATGGTTAATGCATAATTGTGAGGATGTTTCATCGAATATCATTGTGGTCAATTTTTATAACAGCAGTTATACATCAATTACTTGGCTTTAATTGCATAACGGGATCTTTTAACTCCATAAGGCACTGGTTTTAATATAATTGGATCTGTGAAATCTCGTTAATCTCATCAAGTACTTGGTCTTTTAGCTGTGTCTCCTGAGTTGGTTGATTCTCAACCAATTCTATTTCTTCATTTATATTAGGTCTACCTCCCTTAGCTTGCAAGGAGACAGCGTAGATAGAGAGATTGGGGATCAAGGTGACAACCCCCGATCTGAGCCGTTGTCGCGATGCCTAGACAATCTGTGCGACAACATTTTTTGGCGCCGTTGTCGCGAATAGAGTTTTTCTGTCCTTGGTCTTAATGACATTTTATGATCTTCTAATATTTTTTCACCATTCATCAGCCTGTCACAAGGGATCACATTTTCTGGCGTCATTTCATCATCTCACTAATCATTTCATCATCGTATCTTTCCTCATTTCATCATTTGCACCTTTAGCACCTGGACATTTCGGTTGGCTTCTTGTTTGGGTGGTGACTCCACTTATTCATCTATTTACTCCCAGACAAGACTTCCCCCCTGATATCCATCTGCTACTCTCGATTATTTCTTCTGTTTTAGAATTAGTTTCATGTTCAAGTGGCGACTCCAATTCTTTCATTTCTTACAAGAGTTCCTGCTAAGAAGCTCGCTTCTTGAGGACCTTTTGACTATTCTTGAACACGGATCTCTTTCTCTAACATCCACTTAACCTTTAAGCAGGTCATCATGGATGACACCTTTCCTGACATGCCAGAAGAGGTCATTTCTAAACTGTCTTTTTTCTCAGGTGGTAATCCAAGCATTGCTCTACATCATCTAAAGATGGTCACCTTTTTTATATATAAATATTGTTGTCCTTCACAATATAATCATGAAAATGTCAAGATACGTATCTTTGGCTATTCCTTAAAAGGTGATGCTATCGATTGGTTTCGAAATTGTCTTGAGGAGTATTGTTTACAAAACATCATCAATGCTTTTACAGATAAATATATAAAATAATATGACTCGCCTTGTGCTCTTAGTATTATGCAGAATAATGAAATTGATCTTGTAGAGAACTCAACTATCAGCAGGAGATTTCCAGACAATTCTCAAGATGAATCCACTTGTACCATGACAGCACAAACCCATGATAGTGGTGAAACAGAAACAAATTGTCAAATCAATGTTGACAACGATAAGCATCTTGTTAACGAATTGATTCAGATGGTTTAAGGATATACAGCGAAATAAAGCTCAGGTAATCAAGAACATGGAGGCCAACCAGGCTCAAATCATTAAGAATATGGAACTTAATCAAGAAAAAATAATAGTGGATCAGGCCAGGGAAATTGGTTCTATGCAGAGCAGGTTATTGGCCTTAGAAGAAAATCATGATAAGGAGATGAACTATATGCAAAATATCTTCATGGCCATGAAAGCGGATAATGATGAAGCAACAAAAAACATGGAACAGAAATTGTTGATGATTGAAGAGAATCATGTGAAGGAAATGACTGTTGTAAATATTAAGCATTGTAATCAAATGACTAGTATTCAAAATAAGTTGGAAAAAATGGAAAGATCACACATGCAGAATTTCCAACCCAAGTCAAATTTGTCAACAGATCATAGGCCTCCTAGTTTGCTGAAGCAATTTCCATCTCATCACACAGAAGTCACTTTTCCCATTAAGGAAGAATTAACTATGGTTACAAAGGACGTTAAGAAAGACCAAGCTTATGTGTCACCTTTAACAGAGTATATTCAGAATAAGATTGGTCACACTCCAGGTTCATCAGATGTTTTGTACAAGCATTTTCAAAATAAGGAGAAGAAGTCTATAGTGGTCTCATTACTGACATCACAACCCACTAAGAAGTGAAAAAAGCAGAAAAGAAGTAAGCGGCTTGATTTATCTGATGGCCGAGAGCAGCTTGACATTCGGATAAGACAGAGTCCTACAATATGCAAGATTGGACATGGCACATCTGAAAAGCAGCCTACAGACTTGCCTGAAAGTAGGCAAATGCTCAGCATGCACTATATTGAGCACATTTGATGCCACAGGGCATCCTTTGTATTGTATCTCTAACCTTACACCTTGTTATTTCAGCATTTCATTTTGCAGTTAGAGTAGATTTACTTTTCATGTTAAGTAGAATAATAAATGATAGAAGAGCTTCTATTTTTCATGTGCTTAATGTTATATGATGATATTTGGATGGATGCTACTTATGTAATTTTGTGTGTTGCTTGGATACAGATTCCGGATGCTCACATTCCTCCGGTGAAGCAACATGTCCCCAAGTAAAGCCAGATGTTGACCACACTTTGTCAACGACCCCATGTGCAGTACACCCCCATTTTTTCAAATAGGATTCATCATATTCAACGTGTTCGCGCCATTCATATTCCATCATCAGTCGATAGTTTTATGAATGATGTAAACCCATTCTGCATGTTTATGATGTAAATGATCTAAATAAGACCACCATGTATGTAACAATCTAGGTAAGCCTAGTATGTTGGTGACGATTTCTATCCTAGGAGGTTTTTTGTCTCACTGATTTGCTTGTGTTTTTCGACACAAGTGATCGACAGAGTTTTCCCCTCCAGCCTCACCCCAAAGCTAGGGTGGATTTTGTCATCAAGGTGCTAAGTGAGTCCTAGTGTTTTCTATCGAGTCTTTGTAAAAGTAGTTTGGGAATAATCCTAGCTAGTTGGCTAGGTTATTTTATTACAAGCTGTTTGGTCTACTAGATCATGTTTTGAGTCGCAAAATTGGGTACCTACTTGAGGGCCTATACGAATGGGTATTCCCCCTTCATGTGTCTAAATGTATTTATCTTATGTAAGGAGGGTTGGAAAAAATAATTAAATCCCCTCTCAATCGATTAATTAAATTTTCTGGCCAAATTAATTAAAAATCTTAAGCCAGAAATTTAATTAATTTTAAGTCCTAGGTAAGTTAAAATTCTTCGAAGGCAAAATTCCTTGGTTCTTAAAAAATGAATTTTTAAAGGTCCCAGGCCAAGGGAATATTGAGAATTTCAAAGAATTTTGGACCCTTGGGCCTAGTTGGTTAAGTCAAAGTCAAAATTTTGAGGTAATTAACTCAAAAATAGTATTTTTGAGTTAATTAAAATGGAATTAAATGATAAATTCGTTTTTCCTCAAATTTATAATTTCAACGGTCCAGATTAAAAGATGATCAAATCTTTTCGACGGTCGAGATTATTTTGACATGGATCAACCGAACTAGCCGTTGGAGATTTTATCCTATAAATTAGAGGTCCTTGTCAGTCTTATAATCATCCGATCTTTGGATCGGGCACTTGTTCTTGGAAGCTCTTGTGATTCCTTTTGATGAATAAAGCATAAAGACTTTAGGTTACAAATTTTGATGTTCCTTTCTGGATCTATGTGGTGATTTGTCTCTAAACTCTGCTACTTAATTTGGCATTTTATGGTTAATGGCCTTCATGGATTAATCTGCATAGAGGTATCTAGTGCAGTTTTCTGGATTTATAAGATGGCATTTTTTATTTAACGGAAAGACTAGTTATCTATTTTTCTGAAAGATCTCATGTTATTTTCTTAAATCTCTATCAATCTAAAGTTCAAATCTAAGTGTGCAGGGAATATTTTTAAGGTTTGAGCGTTTGGGGAAGTCTTCAGTTAGACTAGCCGACTCTCAGATAACATAAATCTGAAAAGCTCATTACTTGTTGATTTCCAAAGCTATCTTACGGAATTAGTGGTTTTGCAGAGTCTTCTAGGACTTGTACCTCTCTTTAAAAATTTTAATTTCTGAATTGTGCTGAACTGTTTTAAATCTGGCCAAGAGGGTTTATGATCTATAAATTAGCACTGTAAATTTGTAAATATTCCGTAGGTTGTAAGAGTTTATAAATTTTTTTGTGCATAGTCTTGGATCTGTTCAGGTTTTTTTTTTTTTGGCAGGATTGCAGGGGTTTCTCAGAAATTTTTTTAGATGTGGCCTCGATATTGCTTTGCTGGCAAATCCGAGTGTAAAAAGAAGATTTCAAGTTCAGCATTCTGAAAATCTGAGTTTGACGGAAAGAATTTCGAGTCTGCTAGATGATTTTAAATGTACTGGGTTTGCTGAAATTTTTCTTTGCATTTTGCATAAAATGCTCCCTTTGTTTCTGCGTGCAAACGCTACCCTCTTCATCTGTATTTTCCGCCCTTCGCAGCCCTCATCCTCGTCCCTCTCCCTTGCTCGACGTCCTTCCCTTTCCTTGACCGCTGTTTGCTGCATCTCCTCTTTACCTGCCCTCAACATCCCAGTCGTCTTCCTTAGCCTCCGTCGTCCCTTCATTACTGCTCTCGAGCCTCCTTGATTGCAGTCCTTTTCCTTTGGAGCTCCCTCGACCATCCTCTTTGCCGTCCAGTCTTCTGCTGCCCTTCGATTTCCTCTGTCGTCCATTCCGACCCCTCTCAAACCTGCAAGTCCACACCCGCAGCTCCACACTGCTCCTTGCCTTGCCACAGACCCATCTTCTCCGTCGTCGACCTGCATTCAATTACAAATAAGCGCATACCATAAACTCAAAAACCTTACGTCTATGTGTTAATACTTTTGATTCGGATTCATTTTTTTGGAGGGTTTAGTGCTAGGTTTTTTAAATAAATTTCGATTTTGTTGATTAGCTTTAGTTTTAATTTCGTTAGTCGTAGTTTTACATTTTATTTTTGTCAGATTTTAAATTGTAATGTTAAATTTAGTTTAGTGTTAGGCCTTAGTTTAATTTAGATTTTTGTTGTTTAGTTTTTAGTTTTAAATTTCTTTAGTTCGTAGACTTTAGTTTAGTTTTGTTTTAATTTGTTTTTAGTTTTAGATTTTAATTCATAATCTTAGTTTCATTTGTATATATATATATTTTGTTTTAAAAAATAATTTAAAAAAAAAAAAATCTAAAATTTTTTTATAGCCGAATGAGCTTTTAAATTTTTATCCTAAGTTTGACTATAGGAGATTTTGATTTTTCGAATTGGAATTATTTGAAACATTATAAATTCGGAAATATTGATAACATCTGACATTTAATTTCGATGCTACCCTCATGATAATATTTTTATCTCGAATTTAAATCGTTGGTTCAAAGTTTAATACTTAGCTGTGGTTGATGATTTTTGAGTTATCTTTAATTATGATTTTAAGTTGCTTGAAATTGGTATATAATTGTTTAAAGTTCACTTTGGAAATATTTCAAGTAATGATAAATCGCATATCTTTATCGAACATGGTTAATGCATAATTGTGAGGGTGTTTCATTGAATATCATTGTGGTCAATTTTTATAACAGCGGTTATACATCAATTACTTGGCTTTAATTGCATAACGGGATCTTTTAACTCCATAAGGCACTGGTTTTAATATAATTGGATATGTGAAATCTCGTTAATCTCATCAAGTACTTGGTATTTTAGCTGTGTCTCCTGAGTTGGTTGATTCTCAACCAATTCTGTTTCTTCATTTCTATTAGGGTCTACCTCCCTTAGCTTGCAAGGAGACAGCTTAGATAGAGAGATTTGGGATCAAGGTGACAACCCCCAATCTGAGTCGTTGTCGCAGTGCCTAGACAATCTGTGCGACAACAGTCTTGAATGCCTCTCCTCATAAAAACATGAGTAAATCCTGATCAGGAATCATTACCTTAGAAGCTTCCATAATAGATCTGTTATTCCTTTCAACAACCCCATTCAAACGTCGTACTCGTTTCAATCGATAAAAGAAGCCATACAACCAAGGTTGGACTTCTGAAAACCCGAAGAAAGAAATAACTACCAGCTCTCTCTAATGTTATCAATCTTATGATCTTTTCATTTGTGGATAGAGATCGCGGAAGCCTTTCAATAACCGGCTTTAACCCAAGGCTGAATCTGGCTCATCATTGATATGATAATGTGGAGCTTATGACGGAACGAGCCAAATTTCTCCTTATAAGAAAGTGATTAGAGATTAGATCACGATCGTTGATTTTTCAACGAGAAAAGTATTAAAGGAAGGCTTCGGGTCAGTTGGAAAACACACACACACAGGTAGCACTTAAGCTAAGTCAAAATTCTGGGGTGCAGTTTGCTGAGAATTTTTGAGTGAGCTTGCAGTGCTGGTGAGGGGCAGATCAGCGAGGGATTATTTAGATCTGAGGCTGAGAATACATAGGCAAAGAGGCAAATCCATACCAAGCAGCACAGAGACCCAGCAGGAGGGACGCAGCCTAGCCAGGCTCATGCAGAGGCAGCGCAAACGCTGACGCAGGCCCTTCAGGGTGACGTAGAGGCTACGCTGAGCCCAGAGGGGTGACGCAGGAGCAGCCTGTGTTGCATAGAGGCTCTAGCAGCTACGCAGAGCTGACACAGTGCTGGGAGAGGCAGCACTGCAGTTTCCAATGGGCCAGAAAGGGCTCATATTCAACATTTCCAGAAGGTGTGAAGCCCTAGCTTAATCAGCCATATTTTCTGTCTCTGAGTGATAGAGGTACATTTGCCGTGAATTCTCTGTTGGGCAAACCATTACTGGTGTCGTTGATTGTATTCAGATATTCTGCTTAATAAACAAACCCTCTAAGAGTTGTTGCACTGGTTTTCCCGCTTTGGGTTTTTCTGAGGACATTGTCCAAAAAATACTGTGTCTTTTGTCATGTGTGCATTATGCTTCAGTAAATGATTTGTATGTATGTGTAGGTTGTAGTTGTGTTTACTTTGATATTTTACTGAATATTTCATAAAATAACTTGTGAATTAAATCAAACAAGTAGTGGAATTAAATCAAGATACTGTAGTAGGGTTTCTCTATTCAGAAATTTTCACCTGGTATCAGAGCGATTTCCATTGGCATAGGGCTGAAGATTTATTTGCTGCAGGAGGGCAACTGAAGCTACACAAATTCAGAAAGAGGCAGCGCAACACCAAAGGGACAGCGCAGAGACACTGCAAGGGTGACGCAAAGCTTATTTGCTCACGCAGAGCTGACCCAGACCTAGAAGGGTGACGCAGAGCCTGTCAAGCTCACACTGAGCTGATGCAGGCCCAAGAGGGTGACACATTCTAAGAGGGAGTGACGATGTGTCGGTTGCCGTGGCTGGAAGTGCAGTTTTCTGATCTTTGAAGTTTTTAGTAGGGCATTGTTTCTGCCGGTGCAGAACAATGCCTAAAAGGGTTGACAAAGTAAGGGGAAACAGTTCCTCAACAGATTTTCTAGCCAAGAAATCTAAGATTCGATCAAGTGGAGTGATCATAGAGGGTTGATTCAACAGAATTGGTGAAGGATTTCCAAGAGGGAAATCATTTTTCAGAGGGAGCATATTCTCTAGAGGGTTTCTATCGCCAAGAAACCCCAATCCGGTCTTTTGCTGAGTGTAGCAGAAGTAGAAGGGAGAAGAGCACTTGCTTCAATAGTTTGAGCAGAGATAGCCCCACTTGATTGAGAGATCAGGATAGGTTAGACGGGGTGTCTAACTTTTCCATCTGGAAAGCCATAATCCTGTCAGTCCTTGAAGAATATGGCATCAGAGATCATGTCGAGAACGTCCTGGTTGTTCCAACCGATGCTGCTCTCCTAGCGAAGTTTAATGAAAATCAGGCATGGGCTAAACGCTTGATCATGGATGGAGTGAACAATCACGTGGTTCCACATATTGCCGAGAAGAAGACGGCAAACGAGGCATGGACAGCATTAACCACGTTGTATCAAGGTAGCTCCGTCGAGAGGAAGATGCTTCTGGAGAATTAGATGCAGTTGTTCCAGATGCACAAGGGAGAGGAGATCAATCCTTTCCTCTTTAGATTGCAGACTATCAAAGACCAGCTGATTGCCATGGGGGCAACTCCTGATGATGGAATCATGGTAAGGACTGCTCTGAATGCAGTCACCGATGATTGGGAGATCTTTGTCCAAAGTATCTTGGGCAGAGCACAACTTCCAAACTGGAGGGACATGTGGGAAATCCTTCGACAGGAGGAGATCAGGAGAATAACCAAGTGGGAATTCAACAGCGATGGAGTCAAGATTAAGAAAGAGGAGGAGGAAGATGCAGCATTAGCATCTAAGGGGCAGAGGCAGCAAGGGAAGAAGAATAAGGACCTATCCAAGGTCCGGTGCTTCAGATGTGGCGAATTGGGACACTTCACCAACACTTGTCCTAAGAAGAAGGGCAAAGAAGATTCGGATTCCAAGGCAGCAGCAACGAAAGGGGATGACGGCAGCGATGATAATGTGGCCATGAGCTTAGTCACCGGGTTCGGCGAACATCATCCTCAAAATTCGAAAATCGTCGAACATGATCCAGATCCGAACAAATTCCTTGAAGTTCGATTAGGTTCGATCCATAAATTAATTTCCTCTTTGTGAATCGCTGTATTCAAGTTCCTCTACGTGAGTGGTTGTATTCAGATTCTAATTAGCACATGCACTGATGGAGATGGAGAAGAATTGCCAATTAGCAGGCCTCAACGATTGCTAAGCTCGAGCGATGGCTTCCTGATACGGGCCCACAATCTGCGGCTTCTATGGTTTCCTCTTTTACGTCAACTGATATAAGCTACATTTATTTATGATTAACTTTATTATATATAAAATTTTTATTTTTAATTGTTATTACATATAATATGGGTTGAATTTTATTATATATATTTTAAAATATGAAATTTTATTATATATTTTTTAATATTCAAATTCTATAATATGTCGAACTTAATGTCGAATTTTATCCTAGAAATTTTTATTCTCGATTTTTTTCCAAATTTCAAAGTCCTCGAACTCAAACACGAACACAAACGCGGTGACTTAGGCCATGAGTGCTCATGTACCTAGAGAGAAGAGATTGGGCGATATAGATCTGTAGATTGAGCTACAGAGGGTGAGCGGCGGGATCCTTAAGGTGCCCAAACTCTTGCATCACATACAAGCTACGGGAATTGTTAAAGACAGTAGTAAGATGACTAGAGTCTGTGGATGCAGAGGATCATGGAAAGGTACAAGGCAGTGCTTGAATGATGACCCAACTCGAATTAAATGGAACATAGAAGTATTAGTATGCATATGATAGCTACATATGCATGTATCACATGTATTGCACTAGTACATGCACTAATCAATTATAAAAAAATCTCAGTATAGAGTAATGGGGTTAATTATTGAAAGTATTGAGTAAATACCTAACTCACTAGAATATAATGAATGTATTGTAAAGTAAAAGTTATACCTACCACTATCATAATATAAATTAATATTTTGTTCAAAGGACAGTAAAAGCATTGACTTATGCAAATAAATGATGATATTTTAATAAATCCAAGTTATTTATTAAATAATAATATTTTAATAAATCCAAGATATTTTAGAAATCCAAGATATTTATGAAATAATAATATTTTAATACAAACTCTAAGATATTTTAAAAGAAGATATTTTAATAAATATCTTGAAAAGATATTTGACTCAGATATTTTAAAAGAAGATATTTTAATAAATATCTTGAAAAGATATTTGACTAAGATATTTATTAAAGGAGGATATTTTTATAAATATCTTGAAAGGGGATTTGTGTATAAAAGGAGAAGGGGGGGAAACTTGATGGGCATGGGAATGAGGTGGGAAAACTGACCCGAATGTTGTCAGAGGAGTTCTAACTGCGGGAGACATGGGCAATGAGTTCTAACAGAGTCATGGAGTGATCTCGATTTTTATTGGAGTTTTGGGCACAGGAGCCAGAAGACTTGTCTTCTGGATCTGGGGACCGGTGAGGTTGACCTCAGATAGGTTGGGAGGAAAATGGCGGTTTGGTAACGGGAGCGGGAGCCATGACGGGTCTAGAACAACTTCAAAAACAGTTCTAGGTAAGTATTAAATAGTGAATTGATATATATATATATATATATATATATATATATATATATTCTGCATTAAAAAAATCCCACTCTGGATTGTGTAGTATAAATTTTGTTAATCATTGTTGATTTTGAAATTGAGATCCTTACACATGGTATCAGAGCCAAGTTTGAAACCCTTTCGACCTTATAGGCCCTACACGTTGTGTAATTTTCTGACTATGGCGTGAAAATTTATCAAATAAGTAAGTTGGGTTATTATTGCTTTTGGTTTACAGTTAATATTATTCTATATTGATCAGTATTGGTGAAGCATTTGGCCAAGCCTTCAATTAGGGATCAAGCCCCATAAAAATTGAGTTTGAAAAGTTTCTAGAGAGTTGGGTCCAAGTTTGGCTAAGGTCATTTTGGTCAATGTGTCTGCCCTTTTCAGCATGGATCCGGCTTGTCACTATAGCCGTGGATAATGACCCATTAATTTGGGAAACTGAATGTAGGTCTCACTGCCATAGCAGAAATACTCACATCACCCTGGAGTGTAAAAACTCTGGTAAAACTTGATAAATATATATTATTAATGATGAAAGATGAGATGATTACAATGAGGGATCGCCTAGGCTTTAAATAGCCTCAAGGTGTCCCTTGGCGAAGAGGCATGATCTTTGATCATGCCCTTTCAGTTAATAAAACCTAATATAACTATATCTAACTAATAA
This sequence comes from Pinus albicaulis, assembly GCA_034641835.2. Classification (NCBI taxonomy): domain Eukaryota; kingdom Viridiplantae; phylum Streptophyta; class Pinopsida; order Pinales; family Pinaceae; genus Pinus; species Pinus albicaulis. Next base: position 1,238,020,082 of record CM076582.1, on the reverse strand, counting down.
TTAATAAAATATTCATAACATTGCCCCTCTCTTAAAGATGCTTTGTCCTCAAAGCATATGTAATCGATGGACAACGTTGACGAATCTCTGGTTTCCGCGAACGGCGAGCTCTTGCTTCCCATATTTTAAAAAGGTCATGGAGCATATTCTCGAGTTCAGTTTGTTGTTGATCTGGATAGTGAAAATATCTGATATCGACAGGGTTGATTTCTGGAGACTCTTCATGGCTCCCTTTTGAAGATAACATTTCTAACTGCTGACATTGTACTGTAGATACGACTTGATTTCCTGGGACTTGGAATCCATACAACTTGTATTTCTGCCCTTTCCACTTAAAACTTATAAACTGCTTCTGATGGTTGGCAGAATAAGTACCTAGAGTTCGTAGCCATTGAATTCCTAAGACCACATCTACTCCTCATAATGGAACGGTGTAGAACTGAGATTCTAAATGAAAGTCTTTAATCTGCAATTTGACTTTATGGCATTTTCCTACTTGTTCAATCTTCTTACCGTCGGCCACCATTACCTTCATATTAGGCATGGGAAAAGTAAAGAGGTTGAGTCTTTTGGCCATGGTGGAATCTAGAAAATTATGTGTGCTACCTGTGTCTATTAGAACCATTACATTGTTGTTCTTAATATGTCCTCTTAACCTTAGGGTTTGAGGTTGTAATATGCCTGTCATAGCTGATAAGGACACTTGCGGAATAGTTTCGCCCTCCACTTCTGGAGAGAACTCTAAATTAGTTTCAAATCTCAGACCATTAGTTTCCTCATGAAGAAGAGAAGAATGGTTTGTACCTACAGTCTCATGCAATTCGCCTGAAACTTCTGCACCCATGCTTGATTCCTCATTCTGCCTGATTTCTCCAAGGTATGCTCCAAATATTCAAGAATGATCAAATGTCCATGAGATAAACTCTAAGGATGTCTTCGATAGTGCTTCCAAAACACCCTTTACTAGTGCTTCAAGATGTTTCCAAAATAACTCCAACAATGCTTTCAAGGTTTCTCCAATAGTGTCCCAAGTGTAGACAAGGATGCCTACACTATATCAGCTCAATAAGTCTTCAACAAATCTGCTCTACTACAGTTCCTCAACAAGGTTCTATAATTGTGACTGCCTCCAGATCAACTTAAATCCACCACTGGTGACCTCAAGAGTGCTCAAAAAAAAAAATACACTTTTATGTCTGCTCCAAAGTAGTCCTTTTCAAGCTCCAAACTGAGCTAAAACAATGCCTGAAATTCCACACGTCTGAACTGAGCTTTAGGCCGAATTTCAGTGATATGTGATATCACAATGGGATGTCGAGATTCTATGTTATCACAGGGCCCAAGTAACCTTCTTTAGACTGCTCCACAAATTCAATCTTAAGGCTAAATGTCCAAGTTCCTCTAGGCGTGTTCTTGAAGTATTTAAACCACAGTTCAAGCTCCAATTGAGACTGGTCCAAGACAAATCCGATCTCTTTCATATGCTTTTAAATTGAGACAGGTCCACAATCTGTTTACCTGTACATTCTTTTCTAGAAGCTGTGGCCTGAAGGGAAGACCTTTACTAGGCCTAACAGCCTCAAAACATTCCTCACAATATGCTGCCACATTTACCTTCCTTTGCAGCCCTGTAATAGATATATGTCACACTAACAAAACAAAAAATTGCTCAACCAATCCTCTGCGTCCTCTTGGATTTGCACAACAGTCAATAAATATAGACTAAAACAGAGTTCGTTTTTTTTAAATGTTTGTGGCCAGTTGCTCAAAAAAAAATCAGCCCTTAAATAGAGCTAACTTTCCTCAAAAAATACTTGGATCTGCCCAACAGTGATTTTCCTTGTCTCCTCGGCTTCTAGCTCTTGTTTGTCCTCTTCTCTCTGAATTCTTCACCGAATTCATTGTTGCAATGACGTGCTAGATGTCATATTTATATAGTATTTGATTTATAACAAATATACATGTCCCATTGGAGTGAAGCCGACATAGGCAGTTGATCATAGGTCGGCTAGGATATAAAATAGGATATGTCAACTTTAAAATTCGATTTCTCTTAGAGTTTTTGGAGTTAGGAGCTAAGTGAGGGCTCGTTGGAAAGAAGAAAGAGTCCTCTTCAAGATGGTAAAGGAGCCATTGTGATAGGATGCCTCAACGTTGACAAAAAAATAATTTTCTTTGTGA
>CM076582.1:1237868581-1238017801 GCA_034641835.2 Pinus albicaulis | reverse complement strand
ACCCCGTACGGTCCGTCCAAAATCTCACAAGCAAAACGGTCCTTGGAGTACTCTACCGGAAGTTGAGCCGTCCAGTCCATATCCAAACTCATCAAGGAAAACGCTGCCGGTTTGCGTGAAAGTGCATCGGCCACCACGTTGTTCTTCCCCTTGACATACTCGATGTCAAAATCATGTGCCTGGATTTTGCTGACCCACTTCTGCTGCCTGTCCTGCAACTGTTTCTGCTCTAGGAAGAATCAGAGGCTGTTGTGATCTGTCCTCACTCTGAACCTGTTCCCCACCAGGTACTGCCGAAACTTGGCCAATGCATGCATGATGGCCAACATCTCCTTGTCGTATATAACATACAACCTCTCATGTGGCAGCAGCTTCCGGCTCTCGAAAGCTATGGGATGGCCTCCCTGCATCAAAACTGCGCCTATCCCCTCCCCTGATGCATCACACTCCAAGACAAAGGGCTGTGTAAAATCTGGCAATGCCAAAACCCGACAACTGCTCATCACCTCCTTGAGCCTGTCGAAAGCCCTCTGCGCTGTATCAGTCCAACTGAATGCCCCCTTTTTGGTGAGATCTGTAAGGGGTGCTACAAGTTGTGAAAATCCCTTGACGAACTTCTGGTAGTAGGTGCAGATACCCACAAATCCCCGAAGCTCCGTCACATTCTTCGGCTCTGGCCAATCCCTGATGGCCCTGATCTTCTCCTCGTGGACCCTCACTCCGTCCACCCCAATGATGTGCCCCAAATAGAGCATCTCTGTCAACCCAAACTTGCATTTGGAGAGCTTAGCATAAAATTGCTGCTACAAGATGCGCAGTACAACCCTATATGTTGGAGGTGCTCCTCCCATGTCCTGCTGTAAATCAAGATGTCATCAAAAAACACTAATACACACTTCCTCAAGTGATTGCAGAAGATGTGATTCATGCATGACTGGAATGTGGCCGGAGCATTGGTCAGCCCAAAGGGCATGACCAAGAACTCAAAATGGCCGTAATGACACCTGAAAGCGGTCTTGGGAATGTCCTACTCCCTCACGCGAATCTGATGGTACCCAGATCTCAAATCAATCTTTGAGAAGAACTTTGACCCTCTTAGCTCATCCATCAACTCATCGATCCGTGGGATGGGGTACCGGTTCTTCATGGTCTTCTTGTTTGAGGCTCGGTAGTCAATGCACATCCTCAATGTGTCGTCCTTCTTCTTCACCAACACTACTGAAGAAGCAAAAGGGCTAGTGCTAGGACGGATGTGTCCAAGAGCTAAGAGCTCATGGATGGCCCTCTCAATCTCATCTTGATAGGCCTTAGGATGCCTATGGGGTGTAGTGATGACAGCCTGGATGCCCTGCTCCAGCTCAATCGTGTGCTCAAACCCCCGATCTAACAGCTGCCCTGGTGGTATCTCTCCAAAAACCGTGGCATACCTGTCTAGAATGGACTGTATATCTGGGTGTATGACCTGCCCTGTAGCTCCTGCCTTTGAAACACGCAACTCCACTGCCCACTCTATGTCCCCCTTCCGGAAATCTGCCTCCATTCGGTGTGCTGAAACTGTCTGTGGTGGGTAGGTGTGCATACTCCGAATCTTCTCATGCCTCCCAGTCTTCTTATTCGTCCACTCCATCTCCAAGGTCTCCCAATCAGTGGTGACCTTTCCCAGCGTGATCAACCACTGTACCCCCAGTATCACGTTGGTGTCCGGGATACCCACCACGAAGAAGTGATCTGTCAGGGTGTACGTCCCCATAGTCACTGCCAAGGCTGGCACATACCTGGCACACTGCATGGTCTGGTCCCCTGGAACCAGTACCGAAAACCCGTCAAAGCTCTCCATCGGTATGCCCCTCCGCTCTATTAGCTGGGCATCAATGAAATTGTGTGTGAACCCACTGTTCACTAACACTGAAACACGCTATCCCCGTACTGTGCCTCGGACACATAGTGTCAAGTACTTGGGAACTCCCCGCAAGGATGCAAGGGCTCCCCCGGTAGGTGCAAAAGCTGCACCTCCAGCTCCTGGTGGTGGAGGTGGCAGATGATCCCCTCTCTACGCTATACTGCTGCCTCCTGCCTCTAACTCCTCATTTTCCTCCTCTTCCCCGCTATTGTCGGAGAAGACCTTAATGTAATTTGCCTTCCCTGTGGCACAACAGTGTCCGGGTGCCCAAGGCTCCTGGCATGTGAAACATAGCCTCTTTCGCCTCAAATCTCTCCTGGTATCATCATCCAGAGGCCCTCTACTCTAGTTCCCCTTTGGAGGTGGAACCCTCATGTCCTTCCCCTTCGGCTGAAATGCCGGTCTCTGGGGAAAAGGGGCTCTAGTCCGAGGTAATGCATCCTGCAAATCCCTAGCCCTCCCAACTGCGTCATGGAGTGTAGCTGGCCTCGTCGACCTGACTAACCCCTGAAGAGGCTCTGCCAATCCGTCGATGAACATATAGATCATCCGGGCTGCGGATAAATCAGGCACCATCACGGAAAGTCTCAAGAACTCTGAAATGTAAGTATCCGGACTTCCGGTCTACTTGAGCTTAGTCAGCTCAACGAAGTGCTCCTCTGGATCTCCCTGATCAAACCACTCTATCACCCTCCGTGTAAACTCTGCATATGCTGTCACTCCTGAGTGCCCCAGCATAGCCATCCCGTGAAACCACCAGTCATGGGCCTCGCCCTCCAAGTGCAGCGCTGCTACCTTGATGGCCTCTGTCTCCGCTATTTGGTTAAGCTGGAAATATATGTCCAACTTCTCCACCCAAGCCTTTGCCAAACACTTGGATGATCCGTCAAATGTCGGTAGATAGAATCTACCTACAGTGCGCTGCATGTTTCCGTTATGTGAATGCCTGTTCCCTCTATGATGGTTGCAGGGTCTGCTGTCCCGCTTTAGCTGAACGAAGTCATGGAATGTGAGGGCATCTCTGAACTCCTGACCGTAAGACTGATACTTAGCGAAATAATCTCCCATATGGGCTGGCTCCTGCGCTTGCTATGCTCCTGCCCCAATGTCTACGGCAAGAAATGTAGGCATCGTGGAACGTGGAGGTGTGTGTGATGCCATCTACTGTGCTGTGATGTGCTCCTGCAAATGATGGGATGTGTCCGAGCCCTCTCCGATATGGAAACCCCTTCGGGTCTCACACTGTCTAGACTCTGCTATGAACTTTTGCCCCATCTCCTCTATCTGTCTCGACAAATCCTGCACTGATTTGAGGAGAAGTTCCCCAAACTCCTTCCCGACATCTCTTTCCTCCACCATTGGTTCCTCCTCCTCTGTGTCCACTACTGGAACGCTGTCACCTTCCCCGAAAGTGAGCTCTAACCTTCGTTCTTGATCTTTGTACTTCCTCCCTCGGTAACAAATGTATGGTTTACTTGAAGGTGTCATAGACAATTTGCTCCACAGGCTGAGCCAAGTCTATGAGCTCCGATACCACTGTAATATTCGAAGTAGAAATAGACAACAACATAAAGCACATAAACAAAGACATACAGCAACTAGAGAGATATCATATGAAGAATAGACAATATAGAGAACGCTGAGCCATTTTATTAATACTGAAAGATGAAATGAGTACAAAAGGTGATCAGAATGATGGCACCTTGGCTTGCACTAGGCAAGCGTAGAAATACTCTCAGAATATAACCCGGAATGGCTGCTCTCTCAATGGCTGCGTAATCTCCAGTGCTGCTGGTACTACTGTCGTGTCGCTGCTACTGCTGGAATGAAAAGACTGTTTGGGGTTGCTCCCCTCCTCGGAAAATTGTGAAACTTCGGGAATAGCCTCTACACCCAATACCCAGAAAAGCCCAGAAAGCTTTCCGAAAATGGCTGACCTCCGAAAATGACTCCCTTGAGGCACTACGCTATCCTCCAATGAGAAACGCTGGCCTTAAATGATCTGATGTAAATAATGGCCTCCAACTCTATCAAAATGATGGAATAGGGAAGGGCTGATCCCTTTCCAACTCTCCTGAGTTGAATCCCTTGATAAACCCTCAATCCGGAACCACCTCCTTCCAAGACTGCGTCCTCTCTCTCACTGACTGCACTGTCTCTTCCAGTGAATGCTCCCAACTGTGGTTGCTGCAACTCCCTCCGACAAACAAAGGTGAAACTCCTCACCCGAGCAGGCACTCGAAGTCCCCCGGGGCTGAGGTTGGGATCTCTGCACGGAGACACCCGGTGTACTGAACAGTACGTGCAGACTTTGCTCAACAACAAGCGTGCTCAATGTCAAAAGACAAATAACATAGATGCATAATCAGAATGAATCCAAAATGAGGAGACCCTCTCCCTTTTTATGCTTGGAGAGCCTTGCTCTCACCTAGGCCCCACCATCAACTGCGTTGTCTCCTTGAGCCACGCTGTCCATCTCTCTCTGCGCTGGCTTGGTCCCACGCTGCCTACGCTGCCCCTTTTCCCACGCTGCCACTTGACCACTAGGCCCCGTTTTGCCAAATAGACATGTCTCTTAAGTGACTTTAGGAAATACTTTTTATCCTAAGTGTGAGCTAAGTGTCCTCTTCACCCACTTTATTTATAATTTAACTTTATAAAGGCAAAATAGTCAAAATTAATATTTCCAATTAGCTATTGCTAATGTAGCATAAAACGGCTTCGCAGGGCCGGGCGCAGGTTTGTGGGCAACGATGGGGTTTCTAGGCCCTCATTTTGGATGAGTTATATAAATCCCATTTGACAGTGCGGATCAGTCATTATTTTGGCCCTAGATCAGCCAGTGAGCTATAGATCTATTATTTCTCTGCCGGGTTTTCCAGATCTGGAACCTAGGCTTGTTGTATTTAGAAAATTCTTAATAATAAAACCCTCTAGTAGCCAAAAGACCGGTTTTTTCGCATTGGGTTTTTCCGTGGACTATTTGTCCAGAAATAACTGTGTCACTTTGTCTATGTGTGCATGAACTTGTTCTAGATCTGGATTGGTGGAGATCTGTTATGTGTTTTGCTTCGATTTTAACTTGAATTTATTCAGTTAATAACTTGTCTAAGTAGGAGGAGCATAACCAGATTAACAGTAAATAATTTCTGCATAAAGTGTAAAGATTCAGAAATTTCCACATGGTATCAGAGGAATTACAGATCTAGGAGGATCACCAGCAAGAATTTGAAGGTTCTAGCTGCAGGAAGCAGCAGAAGCGCAGATCTGAAGGGACAACGCAGTTTTCAGAGGCAGATTCACGCGGAGGGAAGGGTGACACATTCTAACACTGTCTCCTAGCAAGCCCACGCAATTACTGCGCAAAGGCAGCTTAGAAACAACGCTCGATTAGTCTGAAGCCTGCCAGTGTGATGAAACTCTGAATCTGTCAGATCCAGAAAAGACTGAAGAAAAGCTGCAGAAATTCAGAAGGTGCTGGTGGGGTTAAATTTCTAAAGTTTTCAGATTTTTAGCCTAAGCACAAGTGACAAAGAGCAGGAGGAGGTCAGCTTCTTAGACAGTTTCTAGCCAAAGAAACTTACAGATTGATCAGAGGATCAAAGAGAGACTAAATCATAGTTGATTTGGCAGATTTCCAAGGAGGGAAATAAGTTGTCAGAGGGAGCAGAAGGCACCTGTTTCACCAAGGGCCTTAGATCCATTTCTCTAGCAAAGAGAAAAGGAAGTTCCGACCTATTTTTGAGTAGATGGCTTCTCATGGACTGCGTGATCAGGACAGATTAGATGGCCTCTCCAACTTTTCAGTTTGGAATGCAAGGATCCTGATAGTCCTTGAGACATATAATCTTAAAGACCATGTAGAGCAAACTCTGGCCACACCGATAGATCCGGATCTCCTTCGGAAGCATAAGGAGGCTGCTGGGCATGCCAAGCAGCTGATTATGGACGGAATTAAGGACCATATTGTACCACACTTAGCTGAGAAGAAGACAACTAATGAGATGTGGAAGGCCTTAGTCTCCCTATATGAGGAAAAATTCGTCCAAAGGAAGATGTTGTTGGAGACACAAATAAGGTCATTCATGATGACAAAGGGAGAAGACATGGAGCATTTCATCTTCAGACTGCAGTCGATCAGAGATCAGTTGACTGCAACAGGTGCTAAGGTGGAAGATGATGCGATGGTCAGGACTGCCCTCAATGTAGTCACGGATGAGTGGGAAACCTTTGTCCTAAGTATCCTGGGCAGAGCGGACCTCCCAGATTGGGATAGCTTGTGGTCAGTTCTGCGTTAAGAAAACTCCGCAGATTTACCAAGAAGCAGTATAGCTCCGGATCGAGCAAAGTGAAGAAGGAAGATGAGGAAGATGCAGCCTTGGCATCAAAGAGGTAGCCAAAGAAGAAGAAGGATCTCTCAAAGATCAAGTGCTTCCAATGTGGTGAAATGGGACATTTTGCTAGCAATTGTCCCCAGAAGAAAAAGGATAAGGAAGCTTCTTCTTCCAAGGCTGCTGTGGCAGATGATGGGTCAGAAGATGATGCAGCCATGAGTGCTCATGAACCACGAAAGTGGGGTGACATGGATAGGTAGAGGAGCTACATAGTCTAGGGCGGGATCCTTGAGTAGCTCATCTCTTGGATCACATGCGAGCTACGACAGCCTTAAGACAGTAGCGGGACAAGTGGAGTAGTGGGTGCATAGATCATAGATGAAGCAGAGGCAGATTTGGAGACTGGGAGGAGCAGCGCAGAGCAGAGCAACAACATTGTAGAAGCAGCAGCAGCGCAGAGTAGAGCAACAACATCGTAGAACAGCAGCAGAGCAGAGGCTGATGTGACTTCAGTAGTGCAGAGGGTGTCTGCTTACGCAGTGCAGAGCTGTAGTTGTGCATTATCCTTCAGATGCCAGCACAGATCTGTAGCCTATGGAGCTTCAGTGATAAGGATGCATCCCATCTGACTTGTCTGTCAAAGATTGGGCAGGAGATTCAGTTATTTCTCTCAACAATTGAAGTTGTAGTGCAACAGATCAGCAGTGGCAGTGCTATGAGCAACACAAATGCAACATATTAAGAGGGAGCTGCAGTACAGAGGTTGCAGTGGCAGTGGCAGAGTCATGGGCAGCAGTACGAAATGACAACAATAGTGCAGAGTTGAGTGGCAACAGGCCAAGCTTCAGTAGCACAAAACCAATACTCAAAGTCTTGTAATGCATAGTGTGATGTATTGCTAGAGCACACCCTTGATGCTAAGAGGGAGTGTTGAAATTTTGTGTATTTGGGGTAGCATCAATTGTGCTATAGCTCCCAAATTTTATGGAGGGACTAGAGTACACGTGATCTACAAGACCCAGAAATTGATTTGAGAAATTTCATCTAGTTTAGGAGATATTAAATTAATTAATTATTTTAATGTATTTCCTAAGTTAAAACTTAGAGAACTTAAATAATTAAAGTGAATTTAATTAAACATATGATGAAATTGTCTTAAGTCACACGGATCAAGCTTTCTTTTAATCTTAGCCATTGATTCAAGATCTGATCATGGCCATTGGTTTCGCAACGAGAAAAGTATAAAGGAAAGGCTTGGGGTCATTTGTAAAGACACATAGAGGCAGAGCACTGAAGCTAAGCTGAGATTCTAGGGCGGGTTTGCTAAGAATTCTTAGAAGTGTTTCAGCTGCAGAGAGGAGAATTTAGGCCAAGGGGATGATCTGATCCCAGGTTCTAGAATCAGCAAGAGGCAGAGATCAGAGTAGAGAGACAGCGCAGAGAAGCAGGAGGGCAGCAACTGTGCTACGCGGTACCTCAAAGACAACATAATTTTCTGCAGGAAACCCTCAAGGGTTACGCAGAGACCCTAAGGGGCAGCGTAGGGACTGTGTCACCCAGTCTGGGGTAGCGCAGCCCTTTCCGGAGCAGCGCTAAGGGTCAGAGGGGCTTCAGAGGCTAACATAGAGGCTTTAGGGGCAGTGCTGGGGTTTCTAGGCCCTAATTTTTTCCGAGTTCTGTAAATACTGTTTGAGGGTGTGGATAAGTCATTATTTTGGCCCTAGATCAGCGAGTGGGCCGTAGATCTATTATTTCTCTGTCGGGTTTTCCAGATTTGGAACCCAGGCTTCTTGTATTCAAAAAATTCTTAATAATAAAACCCTCCAGCGGCAAGAAGATCGGTTTTCCTGCATTTGGTTTTTCCGGGGACCATTTGTCCAGAAATAACAGTCACTTTGTCTATGTGTGCATGAATTTTTTCTAGATATGGATTGGTGGAGATCTATTATGTGTTTCGCTTCGATTTTAACTTGAATTTATTTAGGTAATAACTTGTCTAAGTAGGAGGAGCATAACCAGATTAACAGTAAATAATTTCTGCATAAAGTGTAAAGATTAAGAGATTTCCGCAGAAAAATAACGATTAGTTGGCTTGTTTCTCGTCAAAATAATCCTGGCCGTCGATAAATCTTTAATGATCTTTTAATCTTAGTCGTTGAAATAATTATTTCCGAGGAATTTTCGAATTTCTCATTAAATCTCTTTTTTGTTATCTCAAAATTAATTATTTTGAGCTAATTTCCTCAAAAAATTGACTTTGGCTTAACCACCGAGATCCAAGAGTCCAATTTTTCTTGAAATTTCCAATATTCCCTTAGAGGGGGACCTACAGAAATTAATTCCTTTGATACCCACGATTTTTTCCCTTGGAGAATTTAATTTCTCTATGACTTTTAATTTGATTCTAATTATTTAATTTTCTGGCTTAGGATTAATTTTATTTTTGTCAGAAAAATTAATTAATTGACACCCGAGGGGATTAATATTTTTTCCTCCCTCTAATATTTTAGCCATGGTGTCTAAGTATGAGGGACCATGTACTAAAATGTTTTTTTTACATAAGGTTTTTACAATTCAATCCTCAAAGGGGAACACTTGTTCGACTTATACCCTCAAATTACATAACCAATTCTGCGACACAATATGATTTAGTAGACCAAGTGATTTGTAATAAAATAATTTAGCCAACTAGCTTAAATTATTCCCAAATCACTTTTACATAAGACTCGACTAGAACACTAGGACTCACCTAAGACTTTGACGAAGAATTCCACCCTATCTTTCGGGTGAGGTTGGAGGGAAAAACTCTGTCGACAATTTGTGTTTAGAAACATAGATGAGTCAGTGAAATGAAAAACCTCCTAGGATGAAATTTTCGCCAAAATAACAGGCTTACCTAGGTTGTTACATACATTTAAGGTCTTACTAGCATCATTTACATTACAAATTTGCATAATGGGTTTACAATGACATATAATGCTGATGGCTGATGATCCGACCCTTTGAAATTTTTTTGGCAACTCTGCTTCCTTGGAACTTTGAGAAAAAGTGTGTAACAGGTGGAGGATTTATGGGAGGGAAATCAGTTGTCAGAGGGAGCAGTATCTCTAGAGGGTTTCTAGCGCGAAGAAACCCAGATACGGTCTTCTGTTGAGTATAGCATCAGCAGAAGGGAGAAGAGTACCTGTTTCGATTGTTTGAGCAAAGATGGCCCTACGGATTGAGATATCAGGATAGGTTGGATGGTGTGTCCAACTTTGCGATTTGGAAAGCCAGAATCCTGACAGTCTTGGAGGAATACGACATCAGAGACCACGCGGAAAATGTCCTAGCTGTGCCGACCAATGTGGATGCTCTGAAGAAGTTCAACGGAAATCAAACACATGCTAAGCGTTTGATCATGGATGGAGTGTTTGATTACGTGGTCCCACACATTGCTGAAAAGAAGACGAAAAATGAGGTGTGGACAACCTTGACCATGCTGTATCAAGGTAGCTCCGTCCAACGAAAGATGCTTCTAGAGAACCAGATGAGGATGTTCCAGATGCATAAGGGAGAGGAGATCAATCCCTTCTTCTTCAGATTGCAGACTATTCGGGATCAGTTGATTGCCATGAGGGCAACTTCGGATGATGGGCTCATGGTAATGACTGCCCCTAATGTGGTCGCTGATGAGTGGGAGACCTTTGTCTAAAGCTTCTTGGGCAGAGCACAACTCCAAAATTGGGGTGACATGTGGGCTATCTTTCAACAGGAGGAGATCCGGAGGGTGACCAAGAGGGAATTCAACAACGGAGGTGGCATGGTAAAGGAGGAGGAGGAGGAAGATGCAGCCCTAGCATCTAAGGGACATCAGAAAAAAAGGGAGAAGAAGAAGGACATATCCAAGGTTCGGTGCTTCAGATGTGGCGAACTTGGACACTTCGCCAACACTTGTCCTAAGCGGAAGGACAAGGAAGCTTTAGATTCCAAGGCAGCAGTAGCGAAAGGGGACAGTGGTAGTGAGGATGATGTGGCCATGAGGGCTCATGTGCCTCGAGGGAAGAGGTGGGCGATATAGATCTGTAGAGCAGCTACAGATGGTGGTGGTGGGATCCTTGAGGTGCCCAAACTCTTGGATCACATACGAGCTACGAGAGCCTTAAGACAGTAGCAGGATGACTGGTGTCAGTGGTGCACAAGATCATGGAGAAGCAGAGGTAGTGCTGGGACGCTGAAGTCTGGAGCAGCGCAGAGGAGAGGCAGCAACAACGTGGAAGCAGCAGCACAAAGGCTGATGGGATTTCAGCAGTGCAGAGGCAGTTCTTACGCAGTGCAGAGGCAGTTCTTATGCAGTGCAGTACAGCAGACAACGCAGAGCTTCAAAGAGACAATGCAGCGCAACAGTAGAGGGTGCTTTAGTAATGAGATGCAGCCTGACTGACTTGTCTGTCAATTGTTGGGTGATGTCCTTCAGTTGCTTACTCCTCAGGGTGATGTCCTTCAGTTGCTTACTCCTCAGCAACTAAGTTGTAGTGTAGCATTTGGCAGTGGCAGTGCTATAGGCAACATGATGCAGCAATTTAAGAGGTAGCTGCAGTACAGTTGTGGTAGTAACATGGGCAGCAGTACAAAGAGCAACATCGCAGTGGATGGAGGGCAGCAAGCCAAGCATCAGTAGCACAGAGACCGATGCCAGAGATCAGGGTGATGCTTCAGTGGGAAAGCATTGCTAGAGCACACTCCTCGTTAAGAGGGAGTGTTGAGATTTTGGGGTAGGATCGGATGTGCTCTAGCTTCGAAACTTTGTGGAGGGGCTCGAAGACATGAGATCTCCAAGACCCAGAAAGCGTTTGGAGAAATTCCATCTAGTGTATAATTTATTCAAATAATTAAATTTTTTAATGGGGACCCTAAGTCTAACTTTTAGGGACCCTAAAACCTTCCTTTAAACCTTCCATGTACTACACTAGTAATATAGGGACCTAACTACTCCGATGTTTTTTTTGAATATTTTCAGTTATATAAATTGTGTATAATAAAAACAAGTAGGAGAAGTAAATCGATATTTAGCAGTAGGATTTATGTGTTCAAAAATTTTCACTGGTGGCCCCACTGTCTACAAAAATTGAGACATGCTTCCCCTGCATTGTGCCTCAGATCCTCAGGGTCAAGAATTTGGGGACCCCACGTAAAGACGTAAGGACCCCTCCTGTGGGTGCGAAGGGTACTCCCCCTGATGGTGGTGGCAGAGGGGGTCCTCTCTCCATGTGTGCCTCCCTATCACCTCCACCTATCTCCAACTCTATGTCATCGTCAGGGTCACTGTTTGAAAAAACCTTAATGTAATGGGCCTTGCCCACTGCGCATCTATGGCCTGGTGCCCACGATTCCTAGCAGGTGAAGCATAGTTTCCTCCTCTTGAGGTGTCTCCTATTCTCCTCTTCCAACTCCCCATGCCCCTGGTTAGCTCTCGGTGGTGGGGCCCTAGTGTCTCTTCCCCTCTGCTGGAACACCGGTCTGTGTGGTATCTATGTTTTGGTCCTGGGCAGAGCGTCCTGCAAGTCCTGAGCTCTACCAACTGCTTCCTGCAAAGTGGTGGGTCTGTTGAACCTCACCAAACCCCTCAACGGCTCTGCTAGTCCCTCCAAGAACATGAAAACCCTCTTGGCCTCTGACAAATCAGGCATCATCATAGACAATCTCAGAAATTCCAAGATATAGGCCTTAACACCCCCTGTTTGCTTGAGCTGTGTCATCTCCCCAAAGTGTTCCTCCAAGTCTCTCCTATTGAAGCACTCCAACACCCTCCCAGTAAAATCCTCATAAGCTGTGACTCCTGTGCGCCCCATCGTGGTCAACCCATGGACTCACTAGTCATGGGCTTCCCCCACTAAATGCAATGTGGCAATTTTAATTGCCTCCACCTCTATCATCTGATTGAGTTGGAAGTAGATATCTAACTTCTCAACCCATGCCCTAGCTGAGCTCCTGGGCGACCCAGCAAAAGTCGGGAGGAATAATCTCCCCATGGTGCGCTGCAAATCAGTACCATGTGCGTAACCTCCTCCACCCAGTCCCTTGCTCTTGTTATTGCCCTTCAGTTAGCAAAAGTCCTTGAAATTGGCGACCTCTCTAAAGTCAGGCCCATAGGACTGATACTCCACAAAATAATCCCCCATGGGTATCTCCTCCTACCCTAGCGACCCTCCAGCAATGGATGCTAAAAATGTGGGGATGGTGGATCTGAGTGGTGTGCTAGAAACAAGGGGTACGTTGGGGGTATTAGCTGCATGGTGTTGTGAAGTACCAGAGCCTTCACCTAGGTGAATTTACCCTTGAATTCCCTTGCCCTTGTTGTTACTGCAATTTTGTTGCCTCAAATCCTCAATACCCTTAGAAAAATCATTGATGGCCTTCAAGAGTTGTTGGAAAAACTCCTCTTCCTTACTCACCTTATCTCCCCCATTATCCCCCATGTTTGGCCTCTCAACCTTTGGTTCAATAGTGACTGGGTCAGGGGTAATTTGTCGCTGCCTTTCCCACCGTCTATACTGGTGCCTCCTGTAAGTAACGTTCTGCTTATCCTTCGGTGTCATAGACTACACTGCTTCCACAGGCTGAGCGAAGAATTTGAACTCTGATACCACTGTAATATCCCTAAGGAAATTTTACAGTGATAAACAAAGCATTCAAAGCAAAATATCCACGAAAAAACACACACAAATCAGACACCATGAAATGAGCCAAAAACTACGCTGTTCTGAGCCATTTTATTATGAAAGCATGGGGTTACAGTGATGGTTTGGAAAGTGTGCACCTGGGCTTGCTCAAGGCAAGCTAGCAAAGCCCAAGTGATGAAAACAAGTGCCCCAACTGTTGCGTAGCTGTCTCCTCTATGGCTTTGTGCGGATTTCCCAGAAAACTGAACTGCTGGCTATGAAGATTGGCTGATTTGACCCCTGTCCGGTGCTTAGAAAATTCCGGGAAATTAACTACGATCTCTCATCCTATAGCCCACCAAAACCCAGAAAGGGTTTGGTCAAATGTTGAACCCAAAATTTCGGCCCAATTTCCACTTAAGCCATTCACTGCTAGGTATTATGGCCCACTTGTAAATTCCATTTCCGAAGGCTCCCAAAATGGCTGCAATACTTGGCCAATGCCTATCCGGAATGCCCCCACAAACTACAACCCTCCATCCTCCTTCCTCAGGACTCCCACCTGTGGTACGAAAAGGGCACTGCGCAGGCCCACGCAGTACTTGGTATGAGCTGGGTTGGTTTTTCAAGTTGCCACGAATTGAAGCCCTGAATATGCTCCAAATTGTCAGCAAATGAAGGCGCTAGGCTGACCCTATAAGCCCAATGAATACCTGACTCCACAACCATCTCTCCCAAAGGCAACGTACTTCCCTTCTGCGTCCCACCTGCTCCAGGAATTCGTTTGGTAAGCTCCCTGGTTAGATCTGAAGTGATGCAAAACACCTCCTTGGGCTGTCACTCAAAGTCCATCAAAGTTAGGGTGAGATCCTCGCTTTAGAATCTCGTGTGCTCAACAACATATGCAGACTTGGCTCTCCGCTCAAGCGTGCTAGTCAAGGGTGAATGTTCAAATTGTTGAGATTTTGTGTATTGGGGTAGCGTCTGGTGTGCTCTAGCCCTGAAACTTTGTGGAGGGGCTAAGAAACACATCACCTCCGAAACCCAGAAAGCGTTTGGAGAAATTTCATCTGGTGTTGAAGTTATTCAAATAATTAATTTTTTTAATGAGTACCCTAAGTCTAAACTTAGGAAATTATAAAAATTAAAGTGAATTAATTAAACACATGTGCTGAAATGTTCTAAGTGACGCGGATCAAGCAGTCTTTAAATCTCAGCCGTTGATAAGACATTTAATTACGTCCATTGATGTGTTCAACGAAAAAGTATAAGAGAAAGGTTTGAGGGTTAGTTGGAGACACACAGACACATGGAGGCAGAGCTGAGAGACTGAGCTGAAATTCTAGGGCGGGTTTGCTAAGAATTTCTAGAAGAGTTTTCTGCAACGAGGGGTAGTATTGGCTGAGGGGATGATCTGATCCCGGATCTAAGAGTTAGCAAGAGGTAGAGGAGCAACATTCAGGAGTAGCGTAGAGAAGCAACGACAACAACAACAACTACGCAGCAACTGTGCAACGCAGAGGCTTTAGCCACTATGCAGGTGCTATGGAGGCCCAGGAGGGGTAGCGCTGCAGCTTCAGGAGGCCACTAGGGTTACGCAGAGGCCTTCAGAGGCAGCGTAATGACTGCGTCACCCAGTCTAGGGTTATGCAGTCCCCTTTTGAGCAGCGCAGGGGTACGCAGAGCCTAGCAGGGCTGACGCTGGGGCTTCAGGGGCAGCGCTGGGGTTTCTAGGGCCAGAAATTAGCTGAGTCTTGTAAATTTTGTTTTAGGGTCTGGATTAGTTAGCTTTTGGTCTCAGAACAACAGGTATTGTTGCAGACTTATTATTTTCTCTGTCAGGTTAACCAGTTGGGTGCCCAGATTTGTTGTACTCATATTCTAAATAATAATAATAAACCCTCATATCTTCTGCACCGGTTTTCTCCCATTGGGTTTTTTCGGGGACTATTGTCCGAAAAATCTGTGTGTCACTTTGTTTGAATGAGCTATTATTCAGTAAATGATTTGTATATGTGTAGACCAAGGTTGCGGGGAAGCTACACCCTCCCGATCCCGCTCCCAAAACGCGCTCCGTTCGGGAGCGCTTTGGGAGTGCGCTTCCAAAAATGCTTCCTGAGGGGAGCGTTTTCAGGAGCGCGCTTCTGAGCTTGAAAAAACGCTCCCCGAGCGCTCCCCCCATTAAAAAAACTATTCGGGAGCATTTTTTTAATGAAGGGAGCGGTCGGGGAGTGTTCGCTCCCGAACGCTTCCCGGCAAAAAATATGCTTCCCGGCGCGTAAAAAAAATTCGGACGGCAAATTTCCGAATTTTTTGGGAGGGAGGGAGTGGAGGGTTGGGTAAATAAAAGCCCACCCTCCTCATTTGTTTTTCATTGTTTTAGTTTCAGAGTTGGAGAGCAAGAGCTTGAGAGTTGGAGAGCAATAGAGCTTGAGAGTTTGGAGAGCGGAAGTGCCAAGGAGAGAGCAAGGAGAGAGCAAGGAGCAAGCTGCAAGAGAGCAAGAGGAGGATTGAAGGAGTCAGGAGTCAGGACAAAGAGGTAGGACTTCTAATCTAGTTTTTTATTTTCTATATTGCATTTTTAAGTTGTTAAAAAATGAAAACTTCAATTTTTTTCTCAATGTTGCATTTTAGTGTGTTGAAAAGTGAAAAATTGAATTGTTTTTTTCCAATGTTGCATTTCCTAATCCCATTTGGCATTCCTCCATTTTTTTTGCAGGCTAGAAACTTGAAACTTGAAACATCTGGCTATATGGCTAGGGATTTTCTTCATGTTGGTTCCTTTTTTTGTAATAATGGTGTTGGAGAGTAGAAGAAAGAGGCACATTAGAGAAGAGGAGGATCAAGAAGTGGGTTATAGTGGATATGATGAAAATCCTGAAGAGGAGGAGTATGCTGAGGAGGAAGGGGAGAGTGGAGAACATGAGGACACAGAGACCCCAACTAAACAAGACCAAATTCAAACACCATTGTGGAAATATGTTTAGAGGCAGGAAGGAGGGAAAGGTGGTGGAACCACTAAATTTCTTTGCCCCCATTGCAATAAAGAATACACAGGTTCATACACCCATGCCAGAAGGTACCTTTGTGGGAAAATGCTAGGGGATGGAGAGAAAAATCTAGGAATCAAAATTTGTGTAAGTGTGCCAGCAACAGAGAGAGAGAAATATAGAAAGGAAGAGGAGGCTGCCCTACAAAGATCTAAAATATCTAGGGGTTTCATTGATTCTTATGCACCATCAGGTCCATCACATCATGTACAAAGAAGTCCATCAACTTCCACCCATAGCAGTGGATATGGAGGCACAGTCACACCTGGACCAAAATCTCCTTAAGGCGTAGAAGCATATCCGATTTCCTTGACGAAGGGTGTAGGAATGATGTGGATTCAAAAATTTTCCAGTTTCTATATGCATGTGGGTTGCCATTCCATGTTCTTCGCTCACCTTATTGGCATGAAATGGTTTCTGCCATTAATGATGCCCCTAAAGGATACAAGAGCCCTGGGTATGACAAGGCCAGAACCGTGGGACTTGATCATGAAAAAGCTAAAATAAATAATTCTTTGGCTAAAATGACAAATTCTTGGAATGAGCATGGGGTGTCCATTGTATCTGATGGATGGACCAATGTAAAAGGAAAGCCATTGATAAGTGTTCTGGCTATGTTTGTTAGTGGTGCAAAATTCCTTTCAGCATATGATTATTCAGACAAATTCAAGACCGACATTAACATTGCAGAACCATTACTTGAAACAATTGAAAGTATTGGGCCATACAATGTCATCCAAGTCATCACTGATAATGTTGCTAACTGTAAGGCAGCAGGAGCAGTCATTGAGGATAAATACCCAACATATTTTGGTCTAGGTGTTTGGTTCACACAATGAACATTTTGATGCATGATATCATTAAAAACAAACAACCTCAATTCAAATGGCTTGGTGATTTGTACAAGAGGGGTAAAAAATGATAAGATTTATTACAAATCATAGCTATACCCATGGGATTTTCCGTACTCACTCCAAATTGGAGTTGTTGAAGATAGAAAAGACTAGATTTGCTAGCTATTACCTCACCTTCAGGCACCTTTTGAAGGTAAGAGAGTCATTGGCAGCGATGGTATCAAGTCCACACTGACATGTATTAAAGGACAAGGCAACAACAATAGTTGACAGGCAAGGTTTTGAACATGTGGAGGATACTGCCCTTGATCCTTTGTTTTGGGCATGTGTGAGGGAAATTTTGAATTTCACCAAGCCCATTTATCACATGATTCGTTTTTCAGATACAGATAAACCAGTGATTGGGGAGGTTTATGAGCAGATGGATAGCATGTTGGGCCAAATAAAAGATGTTGTTAAGGATAATGATCCCAACTTGTATGCAATGATTCACGACTTTGTGTGTGCATGGTGGAATAAACTCAATGTTCCACTACATGCCTTGGCATATATCCTTATGCCAAAATACTACTCTCCATCTTGGTTGGGCCAACCTGCACCTGGAGGTGGGGTTAGGATCAAACCTCACACAGATCCAGAGGTACAATAGGGATACATGAAGGCATTAGACTAGTTGGTACCCGACAGGGAGGAGTGTGCTAGATTGTGCCTTGAATTAGTCAAATACTTCAGTTGCACTGCTAACTTTGGTTCTTTCCATGCAATGGAAGACAGAGACAGATTTGATGCTCTCACATGGTGGGAAGCATATGGCAGCATGGGACTTTTTGCCAAAGTTGGCAAAAAAAGTTCTCTCACAGGTTGTGAATACTTCTTCTGCAGAGAGGTGTTGGAGCACCTACAGCTTCATACATAATGTGAGAAGAAACAGGCTGAATGAAAACCGAGCTGAAAGCTTGGTTTATGTGCATTACAACTTGAGGTTGTTGAGTCATTACTGTGATCGGGCATATGAGGATCAATCATATAAAGTTTGGGACAACAACCCAGAGGATGATAATTTGGAGGACGACACTGTACATATGGAAGAATTGGAAGCAGAACTTTTGAGGGATGATGATGAAGCATCAGCAGCCATGCCACCGCCACACACAGGGCCAGTCCCACCATCCAGTAGCAGTGCGGGTGCCAGTGCCAGTGCTTGATATCCAACTATTGTTCCTTTGCAGATTCAGCCTCCACCTACATCCTCACGTTGCCCTCCACCTTCTATCATGGTCGTGGTACTCCTGAGAGTACTAGAAGACCACCATTGCCTCGTGGTTCTCACAAATTAGACATTTCTCGTGGGCGTGGCAAGGGGCCAGCCAATAGATAAAATAGATTTGTTGTTTACTAGTCTTTTCTATTTTCTAGTAGTTTTTATCGCTTAGTTGCTTGATATCCAACTATTGTTCCTTTGCAGATTCAGCCTCCACCCAGATCCTCACGTTGCCCTCTGCCTTCTAGTCATGGTCGTGGTACTCCTGAGAGTACTCGAAGACCACCATTGCCTCGTGGTTCTCACAAATTAGACATTTCTCATGGGCGTTGCAAGGGGCCAGCTAATAGATAAAATAGATTTGCTGCTTACTAGTCTTTTCTATTTTCTAGTAGTTTTTAACTTTTATAACTGTTGAACAATTGAAACTTGACTCTTTCATATTTATTATGATAATTTTTGTAAACAATATATGACAATTTATTTATTATGAATTATGAATATGATGCTTCATGAAAGTTATATGGTGATCAATGAATCAATGATGATAAATGTTATATATTGAATTTCGAAATCAATGAATCAACGATGATAAATGAGATATATCAATGATGATAAATGTGATATATTGAATTTTGGAAGCTTGAAACCTTAAGATTGATGATTCTTGAGACTCAAGAGTCAATATGTTGTATGTTTCCAACTTGTGGGCGTGGTTGATGAAGATTATAACTTCTAGATAATTGATGATATATGGTTCAATCTATGTTTTTATGTTTTTTATGTCTAATTCATCATTCTACATGCTTTTGTTGACATATATGCATCAAAATATAATATATATATATATATTAAAAAAAAACGCTCCCCGAAACACTCCGGACCGGGAGCTTTTGAAAATGGCGCTCCTACTCCCGCTCCCGCTCCCGCGCCCAAGTAGCCATGGTGTAGACTGTTAGCTGTGTTTACTTCGGTATTTTCTAAATATTTTTTGGAAATAACTTGTATAATTTAATCACAAGTAGGAGAAGTAAACCAAGATACTACAGTAGGATTTCTTCATTAATGTATTCAGAAATTTTCACATGGTATCAGAGCGATCACAGATCAAGCTGAATCTCCAGCAAAATAGTTGAAGAATGTTTTTTTGCAGGGTAGCAGCAGAAGAAGCAGAGATCCGGAGAGGGCAGCGCAGCAACAAGAGGACGCATACCCAAAGGGGCAGCGCTACAGATTCAGAAGGCCTTCATGCTTACGCAGAGGCCATCGAGGCTAGCGTAAGGACTACGTCACCCAGTCTTGGGTTACACAGTCCACTTCTGAGCAACTCAGAAGGTGTGTTGGGGCAGTTTGCTCACGCAGAGGCTAGCCAGAGGGACACAGTCAAATCCTCTTGTCTGTTTGTCGAGATCCAGAAGCAGTGCTTCAGCAGTGCTGGTGTGGTAGAGATTCTGTCGATGCAGAATTGTGCCTAGCTAAGTCAACAAAGAGTGGGAGAAAGACAGTCACTTAGCAGATCTGAGCCAAATAGATCTGCGATTCGATCAAGAGGATCGGAGAGAACTGTCCAAGTGTTTGGCTAAAAATTTCCAGGAGGGAAATCAATTTTCAGAAGGAGCAGTTTCTAGAGGGTTTCTAGTCACCAAGAAACCCAGATCCAAAGTTTCTGTATTTCCACAGAAAGAGGGAGAAGAGTATTGTTTCCATCAGATTTGAGCTAGATGGCTTCTCATGGGCTGAGAGATCAGGACAGGTTGGACGGTGTGTCCAACTTCGTCATCTGGAGGGCCAGGATCCTATCAATCCTGGAAGAGTACGACATCAAGTACCATGCAGAGAATGTCTTAGCTGAGCCTGGAGATCCTGATCCTCCAAAGAAATTTAATGAAAATCAAGCGCGGGCTAGGCGTTTGATTATGGACAAAGTAAAGGATGATGTCGTGCCACACATTGCCGGAAAGAAGACGACTAATGAGATGTGGACCGCTTTAGAGGCTATGTATCAAGGAAGCTCCGTTCAACGAAAGATGCTTCTAGAGAATCAGATGAGGCTATTCTAGATGCATAAGGGTGAGGAGGTAGATCTCTTCCTTTTCCGTCTTCAAACTATCCGGGATCAACTGATTGCCATGGGTGCAACTCCGGATGAAAGGCTCTTGGTAAGGATTGCCCTGAATGCAGTCACCGAGGAGTGGTAAATGTTTGTCCAAAGCATATTGGGTAGGGCAGCGTTACCATCCTGGGCGGACATGTGGGCAATCTCCGTCAGGAAGAGATCATGAGAATCACCAAGAGGCAGAACAGTAGCAACAAAACTGTCAGAGTGAAGAAAGAAGAGGAAGATGATGCAACCCTTGCATCGAAGGAACAAAAGCAGAAAGGGAAGAAGAAGAGGGACCTATCCAAGTTCTGGTGCTTTAACTGTGGCGAACTTGGACACTTCGCCAACACTTGTCCTAAGAAGAAGGACAAAGGAGCTTCTGATTCCAAGGCTGCAACAGCAAAGGACGATGGGAGTGATGATGACGTAGCCATGAGTGCTCATGAGCCATGTAAGTGGGGTGACATGGATCTGTAGAGCAGCTACAGATCAAGATGGTGAGATCCTTGAGTCAGCCCTACTCTTGGATCACATACGAGCTATGGGAGCCTTAAGACGTTAGCGGGACAAGTAGGAAATGGATGCAGGAGATCACAGTGAAGCGGAGGGCAGTGCTGAGATGTTGTAGAGGGAGCAGCGCAGTGCAGAGGCAGCAACAACGGAGAATCAGTAACACAGAGGTTGATGGGACTTCAGCAGTGCAGAGAGGCAATGCTCATGTAGTGCAGAGTTGTGGCAGCAGAGTGACTTCAAGAGGACAGCGTAAAGCATTAGCCAAGGGAGTTCCAGTGATGGGATGCAGCCTGACTTGTCTGTCAACAATTGGGCGGGTGTCTTTCAGTTGCTTACTTCTCGACAACTGAGTTGCAGTGCAGCAGTTAGGAGTGGCAGTGCTATGGGCAGCATGATGCAACAATTTGAGAGGGAGCTGCAGTACAGATGTGGTAGTGACATCGGCAACAATACAGAGAGCAACAACGCAGTGGATGGAGGGTAGCTGGGCAAGCAACAACATTGCAGAGACCAATGCCAAGATCTTGTGATATGGTGTGGATGTATTGCTAGAGCACATTTCGTGCTAAGAGGGAGTGTTGAGATTTTGTGTATTGGGGTAGCATCGTGTGTGCTTTAGCCCTGAAACTTTGTGGAGGGGCTAAGAAACACATCACCTCCAAAACCCATAAAGCGTTTGGAGAAATTTCATCTAGTGTTGAAGTTATTCACATAATTTTTTTTTTTAATGAGGACCCTAAGTCTAAACTTAGGAAATTAGAAAAATTAAAGTGAATTAATTAAACACATCTGCTGAAATATTCTAAGTGACGTGGATCAAGCAGTCTTTTAATCTCAGCTGTTGATAAGAGATTTAATCACGGTTGTTGATGTGTTCGACAAAAAAGTATAAGAGAAAGGCTTGAGGGTCAGTGTAAGACACACACACACGGAGGCAGAGCTGGAATTCTAGGACGGGTTTGCTAAGAATTTCTCGAAGAGTTTTCTGCAGCGAGGGGTAGTATTGGCTGAGGGGATGATCTGATCCCGGAGCCAAGAGTCAGCAAGAGGTAGAGGAGCAACATTCAGGAGCAGTGCAGAGAAGCAAGGGAAGCAACAACAACAATGCAATAGCTGTGCAGTGCAGAGGCTTCAGGTGCTATGCAGGCCCAGGAGGGGTAGTGTTGCAGCTTCAGGAGGCCACCAGGGTTACGTAGAGGTCTTCCGAGGCAGCGTAAGGACTGCGTCACCCAGTCTGGGGTTACGCAGTCCCCTTTTGAGCAGCGTAGGGGCATGCAAAGCCTAGCAGGGCTGACGCTGGGGCTTCAGGGGCAGTGTTGGGGTTTCTAGGGCCAGAAATTAGCTGAGTCTTGTAAATCCCGTTTGAGGGTATGGATCAGTTAGCTTTTGGTCTCAGAACAACAAGTATTGTTGCAGATCTATTATTTTCTCTGTCGGGTTAACCAATTGGGTGCCCAGATCTACTGTACTCAGATTTTACATAATAATAAACCCTCATATTTGTTGCACCAGTTTTCCCGCATTGGGTTTTCCCAGGGACTATTGTCCGAAAAATCTATGTGTCACTTTGTTTGAATGAGCGTATTATTCAGTACATGACCAGTATATGTGTAGGTTGTTTGTTGTGTTTACTTTGGTATTTTCTGAATATTTTGTGGAAATAACTTGTATAATTTAATCACAAGTAGGAGAAGTAAACCAAGATACTACAATGTGATTTCTACATTATTGTATTCAGAAATTTTCAGTGTGGAAAAAGTCGGCAAAAAGTCCCTACTTTTTGAAAAAATCCCGAATTTTTCCCTGAGTCGACTTTTTGCTGACTTTTTCATCCTTGAAAAAGTCGTGATTTTATCCTTGTCCCGACTTTTTGCTGAATTTTTCCAAAAAATCGTGAGTGAGGTAGTTTCTTCAATAATTTTTTATTTTTTTTTTTGAAAAAATCGGCGTTTTTTCCAAAAATGAATATTTTTGTATTTTTTTAGTTTTGTCGACTTTTTCAAAAAGCTCCCGACTTTATTGAGTTTTTCAACTTTTGGACCCTTGCCGATTTAATCCCGACTTCGACTTTTTCCACATTGGAAATTTTCACACAAATGGTCAAGATGCCCAAAATGAGTGCCTCCTATTTTGTTCTTCCTCAACATCATACCTAGGGAGGTGAAAGGGCCCATGGTCATTGGAGATCATATGAAAAGGGGTGAGGGAATCACTTGCAGAAGACTCTAGATGATGAATGAGAGAAAAAGGCAAAAGGGAGGGTAAGTCTCATATTCAACAAGATTTTTCTCCCCAAAATCACAATTTAAAGGCTCAAGTGATTTGAACATAGAACCATAAGGAGGATAGGTGGGAGCTTTATTGATTTCATCATTATTAATATCAAAGATTGGGTCTTTTCTAAAAGGAGAATTGAGCACTTCCAATTGCCCCTCTTCATGCAAGGGAAAATAATAATTCTCTTTCCCAAGGGTATCGATAGATATATCATCATAAATAATGCCCGATAGAAATGGAAGACCCGTCTCGACATCATCCTCCTTGTCGGTATCATAAATGGGAGAAAGATCAAATTGAGGACCAACAATTTTCCATTTACCCTTTTCAATTAATCTTCAATGTAATATTCCAAGGGGATAATGGGATAACCTTTCCCAAGGTTCTCAAAATGAGAGTCATCAGGACTAATAGCCTTGAGAAAGGTAAGGTCAACCTCAACTTCACTTTTCATAGCCTCATCTTCCCCAACATGTGTCCACAAAATCATCCTTTTCATCATGTGGACCCAAGGAGGACTCATCTTTTTGCTCATTATTTAGGTTCCTAATGTCCTCTCCAACTTCTCTAACTTCTTCAGATTGATTCCACTCTTCCATTTATTCCTCACTTTGATGATGATCCTTCACACTTGAACTTTCTTCAATGTCACCTTGATCAACCAATTGATTACCCTTTGTGGGGCTTTACGATTGATTATAATATTTGTCATTGATTAGGTCAGTGAAATATTAAAAGTACAAGTTAGGGCAGCAAGTCAAGGAGACGACTAAGATCCTTCTCATAGGCACACCTCATTATGTAGAGTTGCTTTTGTGTTGGCCTATGAAACCTGAGTATGAATTCCTTATCCATATCCTCCAATAATTCTTGATAAAATTCAACATATTTATCTACATCCTTTTGCAGTTCTTTAATGTCTTAGTCATTGAGTTTTGCAAATGTAGGACTAAGATTAATCTCTCTTTTACAATAGCCCATTTTTCATGATTTTGCATATGAGGATTAAAATGGAGTTGCTAGGGTGAATTAAAGTGCCTTGATAGATGCTTGCTTCACCCTACAAGCATTAACTTTGAAGCTGAATGAAGAACTAGGGCTTCGTTCTTCCAATGGAGTCGCCAATAATGATATGTCAATATGTCATATGGGGAACAAAATACACGTCTCATGTCCCCGTCAACGACACCAAAAATGTTACCGCTCAAACTAGCAGGGGTCCTAAGAGGGGATCCTATAGGGAAATTACTAGGTCAAGGGCAACAATGGAGCGATAGCCCACTGTCACCTTAGCTAAGAGTCCTTGCTCTTTATGGAATTTCACCAATGGGAGGAGACCCGGTAAGATGGAATCATTTGAATATATGGTCAATGATAAGATAAATAGGTAATTCCTAAGGCATATTCACAAGAGAGGCTCAAATCTATAGCTTTCTTGCTTGAAAAGCAAGGTGATGGGCTTTCTAGGAAGGGCTAAGAGGGTTTTTGAGGTTAGGGTTTGAGAATATGTCTTATCAAGGAAGCCCCTAGATTCAAAATGCCTTGTGAATGCTTGGCTTCTAAGTGATCTTTGTGGAATTGGAGTCAACAAGTTGTGGGACCACAAAGAACCCAAGTGGACCCAGATTAGGTCAAGGGTATGGAGTTGCTCAATCATGGAGGGGCTTAACCTAATTAGGGAAGAGGAAAGGATCTGTAATATTCCCAATTAGCTTTGATAATTGGAATATTTCATTTTTGTTTAATTTTGCTGCTTTAGTTAGAAATAATAAATAAAGTGAGAAATAAGAGGGGTCACCTCACTTTAGTCACCTCACTTTATAAATAAAGTGTTTTTCCTAGTTGATTGACGTTATAACTTAGAAAGGGGGCCTTGGGGGTCCACATGAGTATGATGGGGAGGCATCAGGCTGACCCAAGGTTAACTGCGCAGGTCAAAGGAGAGTAAGGACGCAGTTAAGTTTTGGAGGGAGTTTGGCATTATAAAAGGTGGGCCTCACTCTATTTGGGCATGCATGATTTGATATTGATATTGAGAGCTAGACTTCTGTCCGCTTCAAAGACGCCTGCTGTTTAGTTTGGTCACCAGCATCGTTTAGTGCAACCGAGTGTTCCTGGCCGAGATCTCACCTCAGCCCCCGTGGACCCCGAGTGCCGCCTCGGTAAGGTTATTCTCTCGGTTTCACCCTTAGCCCCTGGGGACTTCGGAAAGTGCTCCTCGCCCCCGGTAAGGTTATTTCGAGATCATCCTTCGCCATGATAAGAAAAATAGCCGTGAGATTTAGAGAGGAGGAAACCCCCTTCTGGTGTCTGCGCAGATCTGAGAGGCAGGACACTGTTCCAGAGGGAGGAAGGACGCAGATCAGATCTGAGAGGTAGGACGCTGTTCTAGAGAGAAGAAAGGACGCAGATCCAGTTGGCTAAGGCAGAAAGGACGCAGATCTGGGGAGGCATTGGCAGAACCAGTCTTGGAGGACGCAGATCTGAGAGATTCAGCCTTGGAGAGTGTAGATTTGGAGGGATAGCATCAGATCTAGCCTTGGAGGATACAGATCTGAGGAGATATTGGCAGATCTAGCCTTGGAGAGTGCAGATCTGGAGGGATAGCATCAGATCCAGCCTTGGAGGATACAGATCTGAGGAGATATTGTCAGATCCAGCCTAGATCTGAAGAAATAGTAGCAGATTCGTCTTAGAGGACGCAGATTCCGGAGTGATAGGACCGTATCCGGAAGGGAGGATTCCGACCAGTGTATCCGAGGGAGAGAGAACGCGTATATTTGGTTTGGACGCCGATCCGATGAGCAGAGGTCCTGGGTGTGTGGGATTTGGCAGTCGCTTTCATGGTTTATATTTGAGGAGTTGATCTTGCCATCCTGAGGTTCTCGTGGGCCGCATTTCATCTGAGCCTCTTCGCTACCGTCACTAGCACATGGCTGGTGAGGGTCTCGAAGGCTGAGATCACCACCTTCTAGTCTTCGCCTGGCGCTTCCATATCGTATTTCACAGCTCTTCATATGATTCAGCCCGCCTAGGACGTCGTCCTTATTTGCAAACATTGTTTGTCTCCGAGGGTCTCCACTTGCCTAGGGCAAGGATAGGTGCACTCATTCTGATTATCTTGTACTCCTATCTATGTGTTCTGAGATTAATAAAATGGCTTAGAATTCTGGCATTCTATGTGTACTTGATCTATTATCTGGTTCCAGCATTTGTTTGTATATCTGTCTGGCATATTTCTGTGTATTACTGGTTATTTCCCTTTGGGGATATTACAGTGGTATCGGAGCATAGATCTGGCTCAGCCTGTGGTGCTAGCAGTCTATGACGCCCGGGGATAACCCCTACATCTATCGGAAGGAACGCAGAGAAGCCGAGGATAGGTGGAAGTTTCCCTTCGGGGGAAGTGATTCTGATCAGGAGCCACTTGAGACAGATTCTGAGGCAGAGCAGCCTGAGAAGGGCCCAGAACAGCGTAATCCAATGGCAGATGATGATGTGAGGTTTAAAGAGGCGGTCCTCCGTCACATACAGGAGACGTCACAGAGGCTCTCAGCCATAGAGATCAGTCAGAGAGAACCCCCTAGAATTCTTCAGGTCGGAGAAGGATCGGGCATGTCTCGCCACATACCAGTGCACGATGCTATGCCCATTGTGACAGCTCAGCGATCCACTATGCCCACATTTTCGCCAGAAGACACAGGGACAGTAGTGCGGGGAGGTGCACAGAGGGACAATCCAACACCCACGCGACACACCATGCCTACTTTCCTGGTAGAGGACGAGGGGTCGACAGCACCGAGAGAGGTGAGTCCAGCTCAATGGGCAGCCGTTTTTGCAGAGTGGCAGGGCTTAGGCCAGGCATTCATGGATACTCTCCCCTTTGAGCGCTATCTCCAGTATCGATGCGGCATCAAACCCCCTGAGCATGAGCAGCACCAGCATAAGGGGCGCGGATACCACCGTGATGACCACCGTGCGGCTAGTAGATTCCATTTGCCTATGTTTGATGGCTCATCGAAGACTACGGCAAAGTCCTGGGTAGAGAAGCTGGACATCTATTTCCAGCTTAATCAGATGTCGGAGACGGAGGCCATTAAGATGGCTACATTGCATTTAGAGGGTGAGGCTCAGGATTGGTGGTTTCATGGATTGGCGACACTTGGGCATTCCACAGTGACGACATATGCCGAGTTTACCAGGAGGGTGGTAGAGCGTTTTGACAGGAGGGATCCGGAGCAGCATTTTGTTGAGCTGACCAAGCTCAAACAGACTGGGAGTGCAGAAGCATACATCTCGGATTTCTTGAGGGTTTCAGTGATGGTACCCGACTTATCGACAGCTCGGATGGTCTATATGTTTGTGGAGGGGCTGTTAGAGCCACTTCGTGGCCTAGTACGGTCAAACAGACCGGCTACACTGCAGGATGCTATTAGTAGGGCCCGAGACTTACAGGATGTCTTGCCCAGAAACCGACCACCTTATCCCCAGAGACAGGCTTTCCAGCCTAAGGGTAAGGACACGAGGGCTCCACCTCCCAAGGCAAATCCGGGACGAGGACAGATGGATGATGAGGCCAGGAGGGAACTGAGGCGGAAGCGATTATGCTTCACTTGCCAGGAGCCGTGGGCACCGGGACACAAATGTGCAGCCGGGAAGGCACATTTCATAGAGGTCTTCTCCGAGAGCAGCGGGGAAGAGGATGAGGAGGATGATGAGGAGGCAGGAGGATGTTATGCAGCGCAGAGTACCTTACCACCTCCACCACCCGATGCAAGTGGGACATCATTCGCACCTACTGGGGGAGCTCTAGCAGCATTGCGAGGAGTTCCCAAGTATTTGACATTGCGCGTACGGGGGACAGTGCGCGGGCAGCGGGTTTCAGTCTTAGTTGACAGTGGGGCCACCCACAACTTCATTGATGCCCAGATGGTTGCGCGGAGAGGCATACCGACAGAGGGCTTTGATGGGTTTTCTGTTTTGGTACCAGGAGATCAGACCATGGCATGTGCTCGATATGTACCAGAATTATCAGTGACGATGGGCACTTATACATTGACCGATCACTTCTTTGTGGTGGACATTCCGGACACCAATGTGATATTGGGAGTTCAGTGGCTTATTACTCTGGGAAAGGTCATAACGGATTGGAAGGCCTTAGAGATGGAGTGGGATGATCCCAAGACGGGGAAGCATGAGAAGATACGAGGGCAGAACACATATCCACCCCAGACAGTATCGGCACACAGCATGGAGGCGACTTTCCGCAAGGGAGATATAGAGTGGGCAGTAGAGTTGCGGGCTTCAGAGGCAGTAGATACAGGGCGGATGGTGCATCCTGATCTACAGTCTATTCTAGACAGATATGCAGTAGTTTTTGGGGACATCCCGCCAGGACAGCCACCGGATCGGGGGTTTGAGCACACGATCGAGCTTGAGCAGGGGATACAGGCTGTGATTACCACACCGTATAGGCATCCCAAGGCCTATCGGGATGAGATAGAACGGGCCATTCAGGAGTTGCTGGCCCTTGGTCACATTCGACCCAGCACCAGTCCTTTTGCTTCTTCAGTAGTGCTGGTGAAGAAGAAGGACGACACATTACGCATGTGCATTGACTATAGGGCTCTGAACAAGAAGACCCTGAAGAACAGGTACCCCATTCCCAGGATCGACGAGCTGATGGATGAGTTGAGAGGAGCACAGTTCTTCTCAAAGATTGATTTGAGATCCGGGTACCATCAGATACGCATGAGGGAACAGGATATTCCCAAGACTGCTTTCAGGTGTCATTATGGGCACTTTGAGTTTTTGGTCATGCCATTTGGGTTGACCAATGCACCTGCTACTTTCCAGTCTTGTATGAACCACATTTTCAGGGATCATCTGAGGAAGTTTGTGCTGGTTTTCTTTGATGATATCCTTATATACAGCAGGACTTGGGAGGAGCATCTCCAGCACATTGAGACGGTCTTGCACATTTTGGAGGAGCAGCAGTTCTTTGCCAAGCTCTTCAAGTGTGAGTTTGGGTTGACGGAGATGCTGTATCTGGGACACATTATAGGAGTGGACGGGGTGAGAGTCCACGAAGAGAAGATCAGGGCTATCAGGGACTGGCCAGAGCCACGGAATGTAACAGAACTTCGAGGGTTTATTGGTATCTGCACCTACTACAGGAAGTTCGTCAAGGGCTTCTCTCAGCTTGCTGCACCCCTCACGGAGCTGACGAGGAAGGGGGCATTCAGTTGGTCGGATACTGCACAGCGAGCTTTTGACAAGCTCAAGGAGGTGATGAGCAATTGTCCCGTGTTAGCATTGCCAGATTTTACGCAGCCCTTTGTCCTAGAGTGCGATGCATCGGGAGAGGGGATTGGTGCAGTTTTGATGCAGGAGGGTCATCCGATTGCATTCGAGAGCCGGAAGCTCCTTCCACACGAGAGGCTATATCCCATATATGACAAGGAGATGCTGGCCATCATGCATGCATTGGCCAAATTTCGACAGTACCTGGTAGGTGGCAGATTCAGGGTGAGGACAGGTCATAACAGCCTGAGGTACTTTCTGGAGCAGAAGCAGTTGCAGGAGAGGCAGCAGAAGTGGATCAGCAAGATCCAGGCTTACGACTTTGACATAGAGTATGTCAAGGGGAAGAATAACGTGGTAGCTGATGCCCTTTCCCGTAGACCAGCCACGTTATCACTCATGAGCTTGGACGCTGACTGGAAGGCTCGACTACCGGTTGAGTACTCCAAAGATAGATTTGCATGCGAGGTGCTGGATGGACAGGTAGCAGATAGCAGATACAGGGTGGCCGATGAGGTCATCTATTACAGGGACAGGATCTTCTTGACTGAGGGATCTCAGCTCAAGGAGAAGATACTCCAGGCTTCACATGATTCACCATTGGCGGGCCATCAGGGGTTCACCAAGACGTACAGGGCCATCCAGGAGAGATTTGCATGGAAGGGCCTCAAGGAGGACGTACTCCAGCATGTCAGGGAGTGCGAGGTTTGCCAGCGGAACAAGGGAGAGATGGGTCATCCTGCGGGGTTGTTGCAGCCTCTTCCCATTCCGGAGGGGAAGTGGGAGAGTATTTCGATGGACTTCATCACGGGGTTGCCCACAGTGCAGGGCAAGGACTGCATCTTCGTAGTGGTTGACAGGCTGACGAAGTATGCTCACTTTTTCGCCATTTCTGCACACCACACAGCGGCACAGGTGGCCGAGTTGTTTTTCAGGGAGATTTTCAGGTTGCATGGTCTACCCAAGACCATTGTCAGTGACAGGGACAGCCGTTTTATGGGTGGATTCTGGCAGGAGCTCTTTCGACTAGTGGGGACAGAATTGACACCGAGCACTAGTTATCATCCACAGACGGACGGGCAGACGGAGATAGTTAACAAGTGGCTGGAGGGCTACTTGCGTAACTACGTCAGTGGGCAGCAGAGAGCATGGTTGAAATGGCTACATTTGGGCGAGTACTGCTACAACACAACCCACCATATGTCCATCGGTATGACACCTTTCTATGTTTTGTATGGATATCATTCCCTATCTTTTGTGGATATGATGTTTGGTGTTAGCAGGGCTCCGCGAGCCAAGTTATGAATCCAAGAGAGCCAAGACATCCTCCGGGCTCTCAAGGACAACATAGCCACATCACAGAATCAGCAGAAGTTGTATGCTGATAAGGGTCGGATGGAGAGACACTTTGAGGTAGGGGACCTGGTCTACCTACGGCTACAGCCATACCGACAGTCTTCGCTCAAGCAGAAGGGGGCGGAGAAGCTAAAGCCTCGTTTTTATGGACCATACAGGGTGATACGCAGGATCGGGCAGGTTGCGTATGAGTTGGAGTTGCCCCAAGGCAGCCGGATTCATAACATCTTTCATGTATCATGCCTGAAAAAGGCACTGGGCCAGCATGTGAGGGTCACCGAGGAGCTACCGCCTACAAATGATGAGGGGCATCTGGTGTTACAGCCGGAGGCTATTATCGACACTAGGGAGAGACAGCTGCGGAGCAGGAAGATCAGAGAATTCCTGGTGAGATGGAAGAATTTGCCAGATGAGGATGCCACTTGGGAGGATGAGAGGATCTTATAGCATCCATCACTTCAGTTGCTTGAGGACAAGCAACGTTTTGCCGGGGGAGACTGTAATATTCCCAATTAGCTTTGCTAATTGGAATATTTCATTTTTGTTTAATTTTGCTGCTTTAGTTAGAAATAATAAATAAAGTGAGAAATAAGAGGGGTCACCTCACTTTAGTCACCTCACTTTATAAATAAAGTGTTTTTCCTAGTTGATTGACGTTATAACTTAGAAAAGGGGCCTTGGGGGTCCACATGAGTATGATGGGGAGGCATCAGGCTGACCCAAGGTTAACTGCGCAGGCCAAGGAGAGTGAAGGACGCAGTTAAGGTTTTGGAGGGAGTTTAGCACTATAAAAGGTGGGGTTCTCACCTCATTTGGGCATGCATGATTTGATATTGATATTGAGAGCCAGACTTCTGTCTGCTTCAGCACGCCGGTTGTTTAGTCGGTCTGCAGCACTGTTTAGTGCAACCGAGTGTCTCCGTTCGGAGATCTCACCCTTAGCCTCGGGGGACTTCGAGTGCCTGCCCTGGTAAGGTTATTTTCTGGTTTCACCCTTAGCCTCGGGGGACTTCGAGTGCCTGCCCTGGTAAGGTTATTTCTGAGCATCATCCTTCAGTTTCAGTGATAAGTAGCAGCAGTTTCTGGTGGAGATTTAGAGAGGAGGAAACCCCCTTCTGGTGTCTGCGCAGATCTGAGAGGCAGGACGCTGTTCCAGAGGGAGGAAGGACGCAGATCAGATCTGAGAGGTAGGACGTTGTTCTAGAGAGAAGGAAGGACGCAGATCCAGTTGGCTAAGGCAGAAAGGACGCAGATCTGGGGAGGCATTGGCAGAACCAGTCTTGGAGGACGCAGATCTGAGAGATTCAGCCTTGGAGAGTGCAGATCTGGAGGGATAGCATCAGATCCAGCCTTGGAGGATACAGATCTGAGGAGATATTGGCAGATCTAGCCTTGGAGAGTGCAGATCTGGAGAGATAGCATCAGATCCAGCCTTGGAGGATACAGATCTGGGGAGATATTGTCAGATCCAGCCTAGATCTGAAGAAATAGTAGCAGATCTGGTCTTAGAGGACGCAGATCTGGAGTGATAGGACTCAGATCTGGAAGGGAGGATTCAGATCTAGCAGATCTGAGGGAGAGAGAACGCAGATCCAGTCAGGAGGGACGCTGATCTGATGAGCAGAGTCTGGTGTGTGGGATTTGGCAGCGTTTTCAGTGGTTCCAGCCTTGAGGAGTTGATCTTGCCATCTGGAGGTTCTGTGGCCAGCATTTCATCTGTCTTCTGCGCTGTCACTAGCAGAGACAGCGTTTTTATTGGTGAGGGTCTGGAGGGTTGAGATCAGCCACCTTCTAGTCTTCAGTTCACAGTTCCATTGCATTTCAGCAGCATCTCTTCATAGCAGATCTTCAGCCAGCTAGGACACTGTCCTTATTTGCAGCCATTGTTTGTCTGAGAGGGTCTCCACTTGCCTAGGGCAAGGATAGGTGCACTCATTCTGATTATCTTGTACTCCTATCTATGTGTTCTGAGATTAATAAAATGGCTTAGAATTCTGGCATTCTATGTGTACTTGATCTATTATTTGGTTCCAGCATTTGTTTATGTATTTCTGTCTGGCATATTTCTGTGTATTACTGGTTATTTCCCTTTGGGGATATTACAGGATCAAAGGACCAATTTTCTTTTGAAATTTGAATGGAATGATCCAAATGAGGACACTAAACCAAATTAGCCTAGGGAGAGAAATGGTCCTCGAGCTAGGGCTTGCGATATCTCGGGATTCCATCGCTGGATTCGCTTCAAATTTGGAGAACCTCTTGAGGAAACTCCAACGTAGTACTGGACAAATTTTCAAGGTGTTTGGATGGCTACAAAAGATTTTACTTGATTCCCTAGGTGACCTTCCAGGGTTAGGCCCATAATTGGGAGAGGTGAAGAAAATAAAGATGAATTTGACCAACAAGACGATGCGAGGATCAGTGCCTTGCTTAGGGGGCTTAATGGAGTCAAGATACACCTAGATTGAGAAATTTCAAGAGCTAAGGAGCCCTAATTAACCATCGCTAGGCTATTCAAGGGTGACAACTAGGTAATTAGAGATTTACACTTCAAATTTGCCAAAGAGATGAAGTTTCAAGGCTTAAAACCTATGAGGTGCCACTAGGGACATTCACCCAATCTCTTCAAGTACTACACATGCATTAAATTACTTATTCAAGGTTCCCAAAAGAATTTCGCATTTACTTTAACCCATACAAGAATAATGATAACCATAACATGCAGTAAAGCAATAAAATGTCAAGAATAACATCGAAATTCGACTTACATGAGAGAGACAATATATCCATTCGTCGACTTCACATTAGAAAGAAGCTCCAAAGACAATAGTGAAAATCCAAAGATCATAGTGCATAAAGACAACTCCAAAAAATTTACTCAGCAAAATGTGCGAAAATCTCTCAAGAGATACTAATCCAATCAAAGTGATGATGATGAAAATGAATCACCTCACTTCTATATATACAATCACTAATGAGTTCTAATTTGGACTAATTGAACCCCAAATAATAAAATAATGTGCAAAATAACAACACTTTTGGTGACAAACCCACCAAATAGCTCAATAATTGTAATATTCCCAATTAGCAGCAGCTAATTGGAAATATTAATTTTGATTAATTTTGCCTTATATAGTTAAAATATAAATAAAGTGGGTAAAAAGGAGAATGTGACTCACTTAGAATAAAACACACTCCCTAAAGTCACCTAGGAGATATAACGTTGTGGTCAAGGTGGGCCAAGGGGGCCAAGTGACAACGTAGGGGGTGACTCACTTAGACAGCGTGGGCCAGCCAGCGCAGATGAGTTGGCAGCGTGGGCCAAAGAGAGACAGCGTGAACGTGGTGGGGCCAAGGAGAGAGGGGGGCTCACCAAAGATAAATAGAGGGGAGGCTACCTCATTTCTCATATTGATGATTATGCATTTTGGAGTTTGTCTCTAGACATTGAGCACGCTTGCTGTTTAGCTAGTCTGCACGTACTGTTCAGTACGCCGAGTGTCTCCGTGCGGAGATCCCAACCTCAGCCCCGGGAGACTTCGAGTGCTTGGTCGGGTGAGGAGTCCTACCGTATTTTGCAGGGAGAGATCAAAGCTTCAGTCATTGAGGAGCATTCCTTGGAGGGACAGTGCAGTCTTGCAGAGGGAGGACGCAGTTCTAGTTGGGGAGAGTTCCAGATTGAGGAGATTTGGGTGGATTCAGACCAGAGGATTAGGGAAGGGATCAACCCTTTGCAGGAGGATTTGTGGTTGCCTTTGTTGTGGAGAAGAGCATCTAGGGACTGCACAGTCTTGAGAGAGGGGACGTAGTTCATCTTGGGGGAGCTCCGGATTGGTGCCATTTTGGAGGATTCGGGCTGGGGAATTGAGCTAGGGATCAGCCCTTACCTATTGGAGACATTTTGCAGAGAGAGAGGCCATATTTTGCAGTGTTGCCTTCAGGGTCAACGTTTTCCCTTGAGGGATAGCGTAGTACCTCAAAGGAGGTATTTTCTGGGGTTAGCCATTCTCGAAAAGCTCTTTGGGATTTTCTGGGTATTGGGAGAGGAGGCCATTCCCAGAGTTTCAACATTTTCCGAGTTGGGGTGCAGTCCCAAAGACTCATTTCATTCTAGCAGTTGCAGTAGCACGACAACATTTTCCAGCAGCTTGGAGATTACATAGTTGATAGAGGGAGCAGCCATTCCACACATTGTTCTGAGAGTATTTCTACACTTGCCTTGAGCAAGTCGAGGTGCCATCATTCTGATCACCTTTTTACTTTTCTTATTTCTCAGTATTAATAAAACGGCTCAGCATTCTCCATATTGTGTATTTTGTCTCGTGGATTGTCTCTAGTTACTGTGTACCTTGTTTGTGTGCTTTATATTACTGTTGATTTCCCTTCGGGATATTACAGTGGTATCAGAGGCTCATTCTTGGCTCAGCCTTGGGGATATTTTTCTATGAACAAAGAGGGTAGGCAGAATCTTACCCACCAAACACAGTAGAGGTGGAAAATATGGGGGTCTCACAATAGTAGGCCTAGCATTTACCAGCCTTCAGTAGGCCAACGAGGATCACGATGCCTACATTCTTACCTCCAGTACCGAGTGAGAAAGGGAGGCGGCATGATCATATACCCTTTGGAGATTATTTCCGCGAATGGCAGTCCATGAGGGAAAACTTCAGAGCAGTTTTTCCCTTCAGAGATTATTGTCATCTCAGGCAGGATGAAGGAGGAAGGAACAGTGGGGGCTCTAGCACGCAGAGTTCAGAGTTGCAGCGTACCACTGGGAGGACACCTTTTCCCACGTATGATGGATCCACTGATTTCACGGTTCGAGATCGGGTGGAAAAGTTGGATACCTCTTTCTAGCTTGACCGAATAACGGAAGGGGAAGCCATCAAAATGGCTACCTCGCACTTGGAGGATGAGGGCACACAGGATCATGGGGAGCATGTGGATACACCTAGTATGATGCAAGAGTCACCTGTGTTGGAGACTTCTTTGACAATATCGGTTGACTTCTTAGTAGAGAGAGTAGAGCTTACCCCAGTAGTGCCATTCATTGAGGTAATGACTGGGGTAGTGCCCGAGTTTTCAGGTGGTGGCAGCGCGCGGCAGATGGGTGAGGTGCCAGGAGATGTATCCACCTTTGATGAGGCACTAGGAGATACAGAGGTCTTGGACGATGGTCGCACACAGCAATGTCATCAGCTTCACCTTCTAGTTTTGAAAGGGAAGGCCACATCAATACGAGAGGCTATTTTGTTACAGAACGAGGAGCTAGAGGGCATGAGAGTGGTTTGTGCCGAGTCAGCGGCCAAGTTGGCCCACATTGGGGAATGGCTGGATTCCCTAATGGTACAGCTAGAGGGCACATTGGAGTGTCAGAGCAGCCCCCTTCAGACATGCATAGACGGGGCTAGCAGCATTATTGGATCACCTCTGTCCATTAGAGAGAGAGAGGCGGAGCCACCTAGTCAGATCTCATACTTTGACTTGGTTAGCGGGATGAGACGATCGGAGTTGCACAGGGTGCAACATCCACATGTTGAGGTGGGATGGCGAGAGATTTTGAGTTGG
Source organism: Pinus albicaulis (assembly GCA_034641835.2). Taxonomy (NCBI): domain Eukaryota; kingdom Viridiplantae; phylum Streptophyta; class Pinopsida; order Pinales; family Pinaceae; genus Pinus; species Pinus albicaulis. The sequence continues at coordinate 1,237,981,643 of CM076582.1, read as the reverse complement.
TACCCGGTGGAGTGGGTTATGAAGATAGTGGTGGACCCGGGTGTAGTTCAGCAGGAGCTTCTAGGTGCTGGGAATACAGGGACCCCAGATTGGCATTGGGATCTAGGTAGGACTACCTGTCGTTTCCCAGGCAGGTCGGTTGACTATGTCTTGGAGGGTACAATTGGCCTAGCAGTAGACCATGCGCATTCGCTAGGGGAGTTTCGGTCAGCTCCAGTGGCCAACTAGTTTATGGGCAGACTCCCTAGGTTGTCTTGGTATGACATTTATACACGAGATCACAGGGTGATCAACATACCTTAGCAGGAGCTTGTTGGAGAAGGTGGCATTGGCAGGCCACCAGATAGTGCCTTGTATGGAGCCAAGGATTTTTCACCTTTGTGTGGGGCGCAGAGGTCACAGCGGAGCCGAGCAGTGGTGGTATCACCACTGACACATAGGGAAATTCACTTCTTGGACCCCTCGAGGAGGATTTGGAGTGATGATCCATTCGTCGGCGGGTATAGCGATGCGATGGTGGAGATGATGATACCGATTAGGGGTGGTCTGACATGTAGTGACACAATTCTAGGTCATCACATCCAAGGATGTGTGGGAGCCTCTAGCATTGAGCAGTGGACTACCGGTGGACAGGGAGTTGCATGGTGGTGTACCGTAGTGTGTGGGACTACATTGTGGAGTAGGAGTGTCCTACATCACATTGAGAACACGCGAGGAGTGACGGATGCCTTGACACAGACAAGGCACGAGACGGTACAGGGTGGTACGGCAGTAGCAGGGGGTATCTAGTAGTGTACAAGGGTATGCCTCAGTGTGCAGTGGCATGTCGAGGAGTACATGGATGATGGGTGGTATGCGAGGGTGTACGGTGCTGCACAGCAGGGTCTTAGAGTATTACCTCCAGGGAAACTCACGGACAGGGACATCAGGCTTACCTTTGGGGGTAGTTCACCCAGGATCGATGGGGAGATAGATGAGCGATACTTGACGGTATCTGTGGGGACTCACGCACCCGACCCTCTTCTACATCACTCATAAGCATAGTCGATTTTGTTGTTGTCCTTTGGCACTTTGGGCATGAGCAACGGGGTACACGAGGCTCACCCAAGATACTGGGATGACACTCAGCACACTAGGGGAGAGACTTCTCAGCAGTGGCATTGGGTCGGTGCGCTAGTTGACAGCCACAGGTCAGGTGATGAGATGATCCTCTGCAGGGGAGGCACATCAGTCATCGCTGAGCCTACGCTTGGGGAGCGGGTCATGAGGGAGACATGCGTCACTCTTTTCTTAGGGCATGTCGAGACCATGCATGAGCAGAGGATACTAGGTACAACAGAGGTAGCATCCTAGTATGCGTCTGGGCTCCAGACAATGTATCGACACAGTATCGAGAGGGCGGATGGCAGACCTAGTGGAGATGGTTGGCAGGTACAGGAGGGATCCACATACCTTGAGTCAATTGCGAGTATCGTATATCCATCTATTGATTACCTTCAGGGGGTGGATGTTTGTCACATATGGCTTCCAGTGATCATCGGTACTACACAGTGGCAGACACAGGGCAGGTTAGCATACATCATGTTTTCCCATGATATATGGACCCTCTATATTAGTCACGAGCAGGATCTAGAGATGAGGCACGAAGGGATTCCCACAGTTGTCAGAGCTATGGTGCAGTAGGTCCGACTATGGGATGCAGAGATTCAGTTGATTGATAGCCCATGCTGTCTCATGATGGTTGGAGTCAGGACAAAGAGTGATCTATTTCATTGTTGGGTTGGCACATGGGGGTACACGGAGGCCTTCATCAGATGGCAGGGCAGACTTTCTCTGTTGCTGCATAGATTCAGAGCTGCATTCGGAGGGGTAGGTATTGGCATCATGGCGATGAGTGGGCCGGATGAGCTTTTCTCTCATAGATCTCCTGCCACTAGGTCTCAGGAGAGGAGGATACAGTCTGCGCATGACTGGGAGTATCTCATGATCAGAGTAGCGCAGCATCAACATGGTGGCATCTCTACGAGATTAGCAGGGGACTTGAGCATTACAACACTACACAACTCGATAACCTCTAGGGGTGAGTTGTATACTACATGGGGAGATCATGTATATCTTCCATCGGGCTTTAGCGAGTCATTGATGAAGTGGTGGACTTCATTAGCATGGCAGGATGATGAGTGGAGCAGATGGAGCCTCATGTTTGACAGGATGGCTTGGGATCTCGGCAATGAGAGATCCCTCCATATCAGGGTGATACAGAGGACGGGGAAGATTCAGTGGAGCATCTGGGACCTAGGCACATTTTACAGTGATGGTGGGGGAGCATCAGCTAGAGAGGTGGCTTGTTTAGGCATTGCTTGAGGACAAGCAATTTTTGGCAGGGAGGATTGTAATATTCCCAATTAGCAGTAGCTAATTGGAAATATTAATTTTGATTAATTTTGCCTTATATAGTTAAAATATAAATAAAGTGGGTAAAAAGGAGAATGTGACTCACTTAGAATAAAACACACTCCCTAAAGTCACCTAGGAGACATAACGTTGTGGTCAAGGTGGGCCAAGGGGGCCAAGTGACAACGTAGGGGGTGACTCACTTAGACAGCGTGGGCCAACCAGCACAGATGAGTTGGTAGCGTGGGCCAAAGAGAGACAACGTGAACGTGGTGGGGCCAAGGAGAGAGGGAGGCTCACCAAAGATAAATAGAGGGGAGGCTACCTCATTTCTCATATTGATGATTATGCATTTTGGAGTTTGTATCTAGACATTGAGCACGCTTGCTGTTTAGCTAGTCTGAACGTACTGTTCAGTACGTCGGGTGTCTCCGTGCGGAGATCCCAACCTCAGCCACGGGAGACTTTGAGTGCTTGCTCGGGTGAGGAGTCCTACCGTATTTTGCAGGGAGAGATCAAAGCTTCAGTCATTGAGGAGCATTCCTTGGAGGGACAGCGCAGTCTTGCAGAGGGAGGACACAGTTCTAGTTGGGGAGAGTTCCGGATTGAGGAGATTTGGGTGGATTCAGACCGGAGGATTAGGGAAGGGATCAGCCCTTTGCAGGAGGATTTGTGGTTGCCTTCGTTGTGGAGCAGAGCATCTAGGGACTGCGCAGTCTTGAGAGAGGGGACGCAGTTCATCTTGGGGGAGCTCCAGATTGGTGCCATTTTGGAGGATTCGGGCTGGGGAATTGAGCTAGGGATCAGCCCTTACCTATTGGAGACATTTTGCAGAGAGAGAGGCCATATTTTGCAGTGTTGCCTTCAGGGTCAGCATTTTCCCTTGAGGGATAGCATAGTGCCTCAAAGGAGGTATTTTCCGGGGTCAGCCATTCTCGAAAAGCTCTCTGGGCTTTTCTGGGTATTGGGAGAGGAGGCCATTCCTAGAGTGTCAGCATTTTCCGAGTCGGGGAGCAGCCCCAAAGACTCATTTCATTCCAGCAGTTGTAGTAGCACGGCAACATTTTCCAGCAGCTTGGAGATTACACAGTTGATAGAGGGAGCAGCCATTTCACACATTGTTCTGAGAGTATTTCTACACTTGCCTTGAGCAAGTCGAGGTGCCATCATTCTGATCACCTTTGTACGTTTCTTATTTCTCAGTATTAATAAAATGGCTCAGCGTTCTCCATATTGTGTATTTTGTCTCGTGGTTTGTCTCTAGTTGCTGTATACCTTGTTTGTGTGCTTTATATTACTGTTTATTTCCCTTCGGGATATTACAATAATGTAGATATAAGCCTTTCAAGAGGGTAATATGATCTACATAGTGATTCGTTGGGCCTTTGAGGAGGCCTAATGTAGTCCATGGGGTGCCATGATGAAAAACTGGACTCCAAACATAGTGGAAAAGGGGTTGGCCCTTTGTTTTCCAAGCAAGAACCTGTGGTGCTTCCAAGTGGGTGTGGGGGCACAAAGACATCCTCATGGGTCTTCAAGTAGATCGAAAATTCATGTAGACCATCTGTAAGGGCTAGGATGATGACGTAAGCCCTCCCTATGAAGTGGGAAACATCCTCTGGATCTTGGAACATCTGCCAAATGTATGGTACATATGTGGAGCCTGCTAGGCATGCTGAACTAGGTGCATCATACTTGTCCAATAGCTAGAACAAGAGCAATCAACGAATGGTGTTGGGGATCCATGAAGTACACTCTACTATGGTGGATTCTCGTGGCTCTCCACGCTCACTGTACAAGTGCCAATGTGGCCCTCTGGAGGGCTGCTAAGACCCCGTATAGCGAGACCAAGTCCCAAATGGAGACCCACCTGTAATCATGCATAAGATCCAATATGTCCCCTTGCCCTCCAATACACTGAATCATTAGAATATTCAATTAAAAGAGCTTACAAGTCATGGAACCAATGGGGCACTTCATGATGGCATGCCCTTCCATAGTGGGCTTGGGCATATACAAATGTCTCCAAGCTGAATAGGGGGTTAACCAAGGATCCTATTGTGAAAATTTCTTAACTAAGAAACCCTATTGTTAAATCTCGATTTACTTCTCCTACTTGATTAACCATACAAGTTATTAATCTGAATATTCAGAATTAGCATTGAAGTAAATACAATTAACAACCTACACATACAAATCATTTACTGAATAGCACGCTAATATGACAAAGTGACACAGATTTTTAGGACAAATTTCCTCTGAAAAACCCAATGCGGGAAAACCGGTGCAACAAAGATGAGGGTTTATTATTATTAAGCAGTAGTTTCTGAGTACAGCTAGGGTGCCATAAACTTGGTTGACCCAACAGAGAAAACCTCGACAATCAGAGAAAATGCGAGATATACCTCACTCTCGCAAGTCCCGGCTGATTCAGAGAGCAACTGGTGAAACCCTAGCTGGCTCTGCACAGCAACTGCGTAAGCCTGGGCTGAGGAACTGCGTCACCCTAGCTCTGCGTTGATCTGCTTCTCCCGGATCTCGGTTTCATCCCAACTGGCTCAGAAACCCTTCTTCTGACATACATTCAGACTTCTGCTTGGAGATGTTGTGTTGCCTCTGCGTCGGCACTGCGTAGGCCTGCGTCACCCTCCTGAGGAACTGCATCACTCCCTCTGATGGTTGCGCTGCCTCCACTGCATGTTTGCTGCCCTTGCTCTGCACTATACTCTTGGCCCTCCTGACCAATCACTACATTTGCCCCTCACTGCAAGTTTGAGTCACTCAGATCTGATCTTTGTCCGAGCACTGCTCCGTCAGAAGAATTCGCTCTCTTAGACTCTGTGTATGTGTCTCCAACTGACCCCAAGCCTTTCCTTTATACTTTTCTCGTTGACACACCAACGACCGTGATTTAATCAATTATCGACGACTTAGATTAAAAAACTGCTTGATCCGTGTCACTTATAACATTTCATCACATGTGTTTAATTAATTCACTTTAATTTTTCTAATTCCCTAAGTTAGACTTAGGTTCCTCATTAAAAAAATTAATTATTGTAATATCTTACACATCATATGAAATTTCTCCAAACGCTTTCTGGGTTTTAGAGGTCTTGTGTGTCTTAGTCCCTCCACAAAATTTCAGGGCTAGAGCACACCCGATGCTACCTCAAAATCTCAACACTCCCTCTTAGCACGGAGTGTCCTGATCATGCCCTCCAGATAACGAAGTTGGACATGCCGTCCAACCTGTCCTGATCTCTCAGTCCATGAGAAGCCATCTAGCTCAAATATGTCAGAACAGATACGCTTCTCGCTCTTTCTGCTGCAACACTCAACATAAATACTGGATCTGGGTTTCTTGGCAATTAGAAACCCTCTATAGAAGCTGCTCCCTTCGACAACTGGTTTCCCTTCCGGAAATCCTTGGCCAAAAACAACTGCACAGTTCTCTACGATCACCCTCCTGATTGAATTTCAGATCTGTTTGGCGCAGATCTACTGAGCAACTATCTTCCTCCCGCTCTTTGTCAACTTAGCTAGGCACAACTCTACACTGTCAGAATCTCCACCACACCAGCAACTGCTGAAGATCTGAAGCGCTACTTCCGGATCTCGACAATACTTCATAGCAATAGAAAAAAAAAAAAACTGGACTACGTCCCTCTGGCTGGCCTTTGCGTGAGCAAACTAGCTCAGCGCATCCTCTGTGCAACGACTGCACTATCTCTGCATCACCCAGATGGCACTGCGTCAACCCCTGCGTATCCTCTGCTGGGACTGCGTCCTCTTGATGCTGTGCTGCCCTCTCCGAATCTCTGTTGCTTTCTGCAGCAAAAATTTCTTCAACTGATTTTTCTGGAGATTCAGCTTGATTTGCAATGCTCTGATATCATGTGAAAATTTCTTAACTAAGAAACCCTACTGTTAAATCTTGATTTACTTCTCCTACTTGATTAAACATACAAGTTATTAATTTGAATATTCAAAATTAACATCGAAGTAAATACAATTAACAGCCTATAGATACAGATCATTTACTGAATAGCACACTCATATGACAAAGTGACACAGATTTTTCGAACAAATGTCCCTAGAAAAACCCAATGCGGGAAAACCGATGCAACAAATATGAGAGTTTATTATTATTATTATTATTATTATTAAGCAATAGTTTCTGAGTACATCTAGGGTGCCATAAACTTGGCTAACCCAACAAAGAAAACCTTGACAATCAGAGAAAATGTGAGATATACCTCACTCTCGCAAGTCCCGGCTGATCTAGATGAGAAACTGGTGAAACCCCAGCTGGCTCTGCGCAGCAACTGCGTAAGCCTGGGCTGAGGAACTGCATCACCCTACCTTTGCGTGGATCTGCTTCTCCTGGATCTCGGTTTTAGCCCTGTTGGCTCAAAAACCCTTCTTCTGACATAATTTCAGACTTCTGCTTGGAGATGCTGCGCTGCCTTTGCGTGGGCCCTGCGTGGGCCTGCGTCACCCTCCTGAGGGACTGCGTCACTTCCTTTGATGGCTGCGCTACCTCCACTGTGTCTCTATTGCCCTTGCTCTGCACTGTACTCTTGGCCCTCCTGACCAATCATTGCATTTGCCCCTCACTGCAACTCTGAGTCACTGAGATCTGATCTTCGTCCGAGCACTACTCCGTCAGAAGAATTCGATTTCTTAGACTCTCTGTGTGTGTCTCCAACTGACCCCAATCCTTTCCTTTATGCTTGGAGATGCTGCCCTGCCTCTGTGTGGGCCTGCGTCACCCTCCTGAGGGACCACGTCACTTCCTCTGATGGCTACGCTGCCTCCACTGCGTCTCTGTTGCCCTTGCTTTGCATTGTTATCTTGGCCCTGCTGACCAATCACTGCATCTGCCTCTCACTGCAACTCTGAGTCACTCAGATTTGATCTTCGTCCAAGCACTGCTCCGTTAGAAGAATTCGTCTCTTAGACTCTGTGTGTGTGTCTCCAACTGACCCCAATCCTTTCCTTTATACTTTTCTCGTTGACACATCAACGACCGTGATTTAATCACTTATCGACGGCTTAGATTTAAAGACTGCTTGATCCGCGTCACTTAGAACATTTCATCACATGTGTTTAATTAATTCACTTTAAATTTTCTAATTCCCTAAGTTAGACTTCGGGTCCTCATTAAAAAAATCAATTATTTTAATATCTTAAACATCATTTGAAATTTCTCCAAACGCTTTCTAGGTTTTGGACGTCTTGTGTGTCTTAGCCCCTCCACAAAATTTTAGGGCTAGAGCACACCAGATGCTACCTCAAAATCTCAACACCTATTAGGTGGTTTCAAATTTCAACCTTTAAAGGGGGTGACATGACCATGGTACATCCCTAAAGTGGTTGGTAGCAATTGATATAATAATGGAATGGAGTGGGGATGAGGGGAATCATTTAGACCACTTGTCATGGTGCAAGGGTAGCTATAATAGGGAAAGCCCACACCTAGGTATGTGAGTGTAGGAGGGAGCAAATCAATGTTGATAATATCGGCGATATTTCGCGAAATATCACAAATATTGCGATATTTTCAAGGAAACGATATTTCGGCCTAAAAATATCGCGATATTTTCAGATTTGAAAATATCGGCTAAATATCGCCAAATTTTGAAAATATCAACTAATTTTTAAAAATATGAAAAAATGATTTTTTATGCTCGCTGATATTTGTCGATATTTTCGTCGATAAGATGTTTTCTGGACCCTCGTCGATATTTTGCCGATATCGATATTATCAACACTGGAGCAAATCATGGTACATGAGTTACCCTGACCTTTGTTTTTCCACCCTTTTTCATATGCCTTTTGCCTTTGTTAGATTTTTCTTCATAACTGCCCAGGGCTTTAGGGGATGAGAGCATGATGTGTAAAATATAGCAGTGGATACCCCCTTAAGGTGGGGCAGTTCATTGCCCACCAGGGGTAGGGACAATCATGGGTTCCTTAATGATGGAGGGGGCTCATCTAGGGCCCATAGGAACTAGGGTGATGGCCATAGATAAGAATAGAGCTTATGTTTGGCTTTTTTCCACGTGCTAAATTTGTATGTCCCGACGATCTTTTGCATTTTTTGGTACATTTCTTGTTGAGAATAGTCAAATTATGCTTTTTTTTTTTTTAAGCTCTATCAACCTTTGGGGCATTGTTTTAGGCCTGACCCAAGGTGTGGACAAGGGGAGGGGGAGGCTAACCCTATGTGAAGACGATGGACACGTGTCTCGGATGGGAAAAAAGATGAATGGGGCTAAAATGAGTGGAAGGGGGTGATATATGCGGTGTCGAGAAATGGGACCACGCAACCAAAATTAGGGTTTCTCCACAGGACTAGGATACAAGGGTAACCACGAAATCAGGCAGTGGAGACGAGAATACAAACCTAACCCACTCTTTTCGCCGAATCCTCCCACCAATCCATGCCCAAAAGCTCCTATGACAAGTAAGGAAAATTACTCAACTTTACTAGTGAAAAGCCATTCCTTCGGGGTTGGGAGGCCCACCTTCAAACATACAATCATAACATGTGGGCGAGGGACCACATGGTTGGATCAGGTGGCAGACAAGTGGTGGGTAACAGGACTAACAACCGTAAGCCTAGTGCATGAACGCTAGTAGGGAGAATGGTGGATTGGATAGGCATCTAGGACCGATATTCTTTGAAGATCTGTACTGTGACTACGACTAACCATCGTAAATCAAGTACATTGATCTAAGATAAGAATAGTCTTGAGGACCGACATTTCTTGGTGTCAAGTATTGTGACAGTGGATGAGCAAACAGTCCTGTGAGGACATACCTGGTGAACACTCGGGTGGGTATGTGCCTTGAGAGGCAGTGGTGTCCAAATTAGTGCCTCCCAACATTGTGCTCTGATCTAGTGAGAAGAGATAGAGCGTATTTGCCTAGGCCATGATGTTTTGACAATGTCGGCTATGATGATGTAAATCATCATTGATGCTTATCACTCCGGATCCTTTATTATATGAATATTTCAACTTGAGAGTATCCTATTGTGTCATTATGAACCTCCCTAGTTAAGAGGGAGTGTTGAAAAATGTAACTAGTGTCGGTCTTCATAATGTAATAAAATGTAATATTTATTATTGACATATTTATTATAGTCATTATTATTATTTTATTTTGGTCAAAGCATGTTCGTCATGCTTATAGAGTCCAAAAGAGAAAAATAAATTATTTTGAGCCAAAAGAAATGTATTTGAGTCAAGTCCCATCTGGAATTTTGTAAGAAAAATAAAAAGAATTTTTGTTTTGAGTCAAAGAGTCAAAACAAGACTAAGTCGGCCCTCCTTGGACAAGTCGGCTTATGTGGCAGCTATTCGACCCTCCTGGACAGGTATATATATATATATATATATATATGAGACAACTCGATATATATATATATATATATATATATATGAGTCAACTCGATGTCTTGGATTCATTCATTCACTCATCATATACATCATCGATTTCTGTGCCTAATCAAGAAGGAGAGCCGAAGTCAATGAGAGATAAAATTCGGGTTTTCTAGCTTGTTTCTGCTCACACGTGTGAAGGTTCTGTGGCATCTCTGCAAAAATTACAGGTCCGAAATCTGTCCTTCACTGAAGGTCCGAAAATTCTGTGATTTGACCAGATTTCAGAGGGTTTGACTAGTGTTGACTTTCATTGACTTAGACTTAGTTGGAGGTGACTTGGAGTAGGGTTGACTTGGGATCTTTGTGATAGTATTGGTCTTGGTCTTTGAGTCCTGGATATCTCATTTTGATCTGATTCTATAAAAGAAGGATTGTATGGGTTTTCCCCCTTGTGGGGTTTTGCCTTGGCTTAGAGCCAAATCTTTGGTGTTCTTTGTCTTTTTGTGATCTTTATGTTTTGCATATTTGTATAATTACTTGATGAAGAAGATAATATAAGTAATAAGAAGCCAACAAACATTCACAGGTAATTATCAAGTTAAGAGAAATCAATCATTGTCTTCTAGTACTTGGTTTCTCAACGACTGCATCATTGCATCATAGGTTTTTCTTGGATCCTTCATTCACTTTGCTTTGTAATTGCTTCCATTGGTTTGGAAAATTAGGAATCTATCCTCTTACATTCTACATTTAAATAGTATGGTATGGCTCCAATTTTTGTTTCACTCGTGACTGAGTTTCTAAGAATTAAACTCTTTGTGGAAATCACTGGCATGATTGTTATTTATTTGTAGGTTTTTGGGACTTAATATTTCAGGGAATCTAAATATCAACAAGAAAGGGATAATTTGGGGTTATCTTGAAGACTTAGTAGCTTGTAATTAAATGGAAGCATAGCTTCAGATGTATACTAATATTTCTTATTCTTGTTATTTCAAATATCAGGGCTATTTCTGCATAACAGTCAACATCACGGCAGCAATAGTTGTTACTATCTTGAGAAGTTTCACTGATTTTATTTATCTCTTACACATGCTTCTTCAGGTATGTTTGACTTCACTCCTACTTCTATCTTTTCTTAATATTATAAAGGACATTGTTTTTGGATATAAAAAAACATTAATTTGATGGTTGTAGTTCATAGGAATTACTTATGTATTTTTATTTTCTGAGTTGTTTAGATGGTCATATTAGCAATAAAAATTTCAAGTATTTTAAATATGTATTTAAGAGGAAATTGCTTGTCTAGTTCTAAATTCTTGTAATTGCTAAAATGAATTTAATCATTTATGTTACAACAAAATCTAGAACCCCATATGATGTAATGTTCCAAACATCAAGGGGCTTATTTGGTGCAACTTAGGAAGGCTACCCATTCTCACCTCAGTAGCTCTTACCCTATCTTTTGGTTGGCTCTTCTCCAACTCAAGGGGGCAATCCCTTAATGCTAAGGCTATGGAGTGGGGGCCCTAGGAGATACAATAAGAGTAATCCTTAACAAAATGTATGGTTGTTGTAGTATATGATAAGGGATGGAAATGGAAATAGGCTAATGACTAAATAGGAAAATAAAGGACAAGAACAAGGGATGAAGAGAGATGAAAGGAAACCAGTGCCTATAAATCATGGGCAAAACGGAGTCATAAAGTACAAAACAAATGGAAGGAATTGATTTGTCACATTGATAACTATTGAATGAAGGCCTCTAGTGATGAAATGATTGTTTTTCACTTGCGACCACCTCATGATGAGAAATCTATTTGATACATTCACCCTTAATTCAACACAAAGGAACTAATGTTTGTTACATTTACCAGAGTACTTGCTGTAAATTAGTATGGAAATGAATTTTGGAGGGCCCTAGAGGGTACCACACATCAATAAAATATATCTCCCTAGTTGAGAAGGAGCTTGGTTGAAGAAAAGTAAAACTCTTCCATAGTTGAAAACATGATGTGAAGGCCATGAGGAGGTCTGAAACGGAGAATAGCTGAAGCACTACAAATGGTTATTCGTGAGTTGTATTCGTGATTAATAAAGTTGTCATTGATGAAGATGTGAACAAGAATTTGATGTTTTAGAAAGTGCTGACGTTGAGTTTGTTTCTGCTGGAGAAATTGAAGAAGGAAGCTTCCGTCATGTGAAAGTTTCAAAACAAAAACCCTACTGCAGTGTCTTGATCTACTTCACCTACTTGTTTGATTAATTTAACAAGTTATTTAATTGAAGTATTCAGAAAAATATTAAAGCAAATACAAAATGCAACCTACACATCTACAGATCATTTACTGAACATCATGCACATGAAAAAATTACACAGATTTTTCGGACATATGTCCCCAGAAAAATCCAATGCGGGAAAACCGGTGCAACAGCTCTAGAGGGTTTTGTTATTATGCAGAATCTGAATACAACAATATGTGCACCAGAAACGGTTTTCCCTAAAGAGAAATTACACGGCAGTTGTACCTTATCACCCGGAGACATAAAATATGGCTGAATCACACCCTCAATCGGCATTTACAGATAACAAGCCCTTTCTGGCCCACTAAGACCCTCAACAGAGCTTCTCCAGCCTTTACGTCAGCCCTCTACCCCAACGCATCCTCTGCGCAGTGCAGGCTGCCCCTACGTCACTTTGAAGGCCTCTGCGTTGCCTCTGCGTCACCCAGACGGCTTTGCATCAGTCTCTGCGTGACCTGTGCATTAGCTTGGCTGGGCTGCGTCCCTCCTGTTGGCCTCTGCGCTGCTATGGTACGATGCTGCCTCTCTACTGCTGTATTCTTAGTGTCAGATTAGATCATCCCTTGTCGATCTCTACCCCTCACTGCATTGCAAACTCACTTCAAATTCCTCAGCAAACCCTGCCCTAGAAAATTTGACTTAGCTTCAGTGCTCTGCAATGTGTGTGTGTGTCCTCCAACTGACCCCAAGCCCTTCCTTTATACTTTTCTCATTGGGAAACCAACGACCATGATCTAATCTCTAGTCGACGGCTCAGATAAAAGAATGCTTGATCCACGTCACTTAAAACATTTCATCACATGTGTAATTTAATTCACTTTAATTTTTTAATTTCCCTAAGTTAGACTTAGGGTCCCCATTAAGAAATTTAACTATTTGAACAACTATTGCACCGGATGGAATTTCTCCAAACGCTTTCTGGGTCTTGGAGATCTTGTGTGTTCCAGCCCCTCCACAAAGTTTTGGAGCTAGAGCACACACGATGCTACCCCAAAATCTCAACACCCTCTTAGCAAGGAGTTTCCTCTAGCAATACTTCCACACTGAAGCATCACCCTGATCTCGACATCGATCTCTACGTTGCTGATGCTTGGCATGCTTCCCTCCATCCACTGCGTTGCTGCTCTCAGCACTGTTGCCCATGTCACTGCCATCGAGACTACTGCATCCGTACTGCAGCTCCCTCTCAAATTGCTGCATCATGCTGCCCATAGCACTGCCACTGCTAACTGCTGCGCTGCAACTCAGTGGCTGAGAAGTAAGCAACTGAAGGAACATCACCCAACAACTGACAGACAAGGTAGTTGGGCTACATCTCATAACTGAAGCACCCTCTGTTGCTGCACTGTGTTGTCTCTCTGAAGCTCTGTGTTGTCTGCTGCACTACACTGCGTAAGCACTGCCACTGCGCTGCTGAAATCCCATCAGCCTCTGTGCTACTGCTTCCTGCTGCCTCTCCTCTGCGCTACTCCAGACTTAAGTGTCTGAGCTCGCCTATGCTTCTCCATGATCTTCTGCACCCACTGCTCCAGTCATCCTGCTACTGTCTTAAGGCTCTCGTAGCTCGTATGTGATCCAAGAGTTTGGGCACCTCAAGGATCCCGCCACCATCTGTAGCTGCTCTACAAATCAATATCACCCCACTTCTTTGGTTCTGTGAAAATTCTACTGCTGTGTATTGGTTTATTTTCTCCTACTTGATTTAATTAATACAAATTATTTCCAGAATTTAGATTCAGAAAATGTCAAAAATAAACACAACTACAACCTAGATATGCAGATCATTTACTGAATAATACATTCATGCAACAAAGTGACACATGAATTTTTGGACATAAGTCCCCGGAAAAACCCAAAGTGGGAAACCGGTGCAGCAGATATGAGGGTTTATTATTAAGTAGTTCTAAGTACAACAAATCTGGGTTCCAAGCTTGGAAAACCCGACAGAGAATAAAATATATCAAATCTGCAGCCAACCTGAAGATCTAGTGCCAAATATCTGACTGATCCACAACCTCAAACGGGATTTACAGGACTCAGCCCGGATTTGACCCTAGAAAACCTCAGAACTGCTTCTGAAGCCCTAGCGTTGCCCTAGAGGGCCTGTGTCAGCCTCTGCGTGGCCCTAGGAGGGCCTGCGTCACCCCTGGAGGGTTTACGTTGCCGCTGCACTGCCTTTGCTAGGCCAGCGTCAGCCCTGCGTAGCCCTAGCTGCCTCTGCGCTGCCCTTGTTGCTCTGCATGGCTCTGAAGCCACTTTGCCCTGTCCTTGTTGCTGCTCCTCTGCCTCTTGCTGCCTCTTGGCCATAAAATCAGATCATTCCCTTGGCCAATACTACCCCTCACTGCAGGAAATTCCTCCAGAAATTCTTAGCAAAACCGCCCTAGAATTCCATATCTATTCCTCAGTTCTACCAAAATTGTGTGTCTTCAACTAACCCTCAAGCCTTTCTCTTATACTTTTTCGTTGAACCCTTCAATGACAGAGATTAAATCATCTATCAACGACTGAGATTAAAAGACTGCTTGATCCATGTGACTTAAGACAATTTCAGCACATGTGTTAATTAATTCACTTTAATTATTTTATTTTCCTAAGTTAGACTTAGGAAATCCATTAAAAATAATTAATTATTTGAATAACTTGAACACCAACTGAAATTTCTCAAATCCATTTCTGGGTCTTGTATATCAAGTGTACTCTAGTCCCTCCACAAAATTTGGGAGCTAAAGCACAACTAATGCTACCGTAAATACACAAAATCTAAACAGGTTCATGAGCACTCGTGGCTACGTCATCACTACCATCGTCCCCTTTGGCTATTGCTGCCTTTGAATCAGATGCTTCCTTGTCCTTCTGCTTGGGACAAGTGTTGGCGAAGTGTCCAAGTTCACCACACCCGAAGAAACGAACCTTGGAGAGGTCCTTCTTCTTCTTCCCTTGTTGCCTTTGTCCCTTAGATGCAAGGGCTTGCATCTTCCTCCTCCTCTTTCTTTACTTTGACTCCACTGCTACTGCTTTGCTTCTTGGTTATTCTCTTGATTTCCTCCCGACGGAGGATTGCCCATATGTCCACCCAGGATGATAGAGCTGCTTTGGCCAAGATACTTTGGACAAATGTCTCCCATTCAGCGGTGACTGCATTCAGTGCAGTCCTCACCATGAGTCCTTCATCTAGAGTTGACCCCATAACAATTAGCTGGTCTCAGATAGTTTGTAGTCTAAAGAGGAAGGGATCGATTTCCTCTTCCTTCTGCATCTAGAACAAACACATCTGATTCTTCCAAAATTATCTTCCTCTGGATGGAGCTTCCTTGATACATCGCGTTCAATGTTGTCCACATCTCGTTAGACATGTTCTTCCCGACAATATGAGGGACCACATGATCCTTCACTCCATCCATGATCAAGTGCTTAGCCTGCGCCTGATTCTCGTTGAATTTCTTCATGGGATCTGCATCGGTTGGCATAGCCAGGACATTTTCTGCATGGCCTTTGATGCCGTACTCATCTAAGACTGTCAGGAATCTGGCCCTCTAGGTAAAAAAGTTGGACACACTGTCCAACCTATCCTGATCTCTCAGCCCATGAGAAACCATCTCTGCCCAAATAGTCGAATCACACACTCTTCTCCATTTCCCTGCTGCTACACTCAACAATAAGACTGGATTTGGGCTTCTTGGCGAAAGAACCCCTCTAGAGAATGTGCTCCCTCTGAAAAATGATTTCCCTCCCAGAAATCCTTCACCAATTCCGATGAATCGTCTTTTATGATCACTCCTCTTGATCAAACTCAGATTCCTTGGCTAGAGAATCTGCTGAGCGAATATTCTCCTCCAGCTTTTGTCACCTTTGTTAGGCATTGTTCTGCACTGACAAAGCCTATGCCACACCAGCAACTCCTGAAGATTAGAAAATGCACTTCCAGAGTTGGAAAACTGCACAACAACTCTCCACTCAAACTGCGTCACCCTCCTGGCGTTGCGTCAGCCTCTGCATGAGCAGACTGGCTCAACGTCCCTCTCTTGGTGTCGCGTCAACCTCTGCGTGAGCAGACTGGCTCTGCATCACTTCTTTGGAGCTGTGTCAGCCTCTGCGTGAGTAGACTGACTCTGCGTCACCCTTGCAAGGTCTGCGTCCCTCTTGGTGCTGCGCTGCCTTCTTCTGGATCTCTGTTGCTTCAGCTGCCCTTCTCGCAACAAATATCTTCAGTTGCTTTGTTAATGGATTAGCTTGATCTGCAATGCTCCGATACCATGTGAAGGTTTCAAAACAGAAACCCTACTGCAATGTCTTGATCTACTTCGCCTTTTTGTTTGATTAATTTAACAAGTTATTTAACTGAAGTATCCAGAAAAATATTAAAGCAAATACAAACTGCAACCTACACATATACAAATCATTTATTGAACATCATGCACATATGACAAAATTACACAGTTTTTTCGGACAAATGTCCCCTGAAAAACCTAATGTGGGAAAATCGGTGCAGTAGCTCTAGAGTGTTTTATTATTACACAGAATCTGAATACAAAAATCTGGGCACCAGAAATGGTTTGTCCTACAAAGAAATTACACGGCAGTTGTACCTCATCACTCGGAGACACAAAATATGGCTGAATCACACCCTCAATCGGGATATACAGATAACGAGCCCTTTCTGGGCCACTGGAACCCTCAACGCAACTTCTCCAGCCTCTGCGTCAACCCTCTAGCCTAGCGTAGCCTCTGCGTAACGCAGACTGCCCCTGCGTCACTCTAAGGCCTCTTCAATGCCTCTGCGTCACCCATACGGCTCTGCATCACTCTCTGCGTGGCCTCTGCGTCAGCTTGGCTGCACTGCGTCCCTCCTACTAGCTTTTGCGCTGCCTTGGTACGATGCTACCTCTCTGCTGCTGTATTCTCGACATCAGATCAGATCATCCCTTGCCGGTCTCTGCCCCTCACTGCACTGCAAACTCACTTCGAATTCCTCAGCAAACCACACCCCATAAATTCGACTTAGCTTCAGTACTCTACAATGTGTGTGTGTGTCCTCCAACTGACCCCAAGCCCTTCCTTTATACTTTTCTTGTTGTGAAACCAACGACTATGATCTAATCTCTAATCGACGGCTCGGATTAAAAGAATGCTTGATCCACGTCACTTAGAATATTTTATCACATGTGTAATTTAATTCACTTTAATTTTTTAATTTCCCTAAGTTAGACTTAGGGTCCCCATTAAAAAATTTAATTATTTGAATAACTATTACACCAGAAGGAATTTCTCCAAATGCTTTCTAGATCTTGGAGATCTCGTGTGTTCCAGCCCCTCCACAAAGTTTCAAAGCTAGAGCACATCCAATTCTACCACAAAATCTCAACACGTCGAAGTGTGTTTGGATATTGTGATGACCTAAGTAGCATCATAATAGTTGAAAGACCCCAAAGGTTATGCTAGCATACAAGAACATGTACATTGGAAGTTTGAAGGGTTGTGAATGTTGAGATTTTGTGTATTTTGGGTAGCATCAGTTGTGCTCTAGGTCCCAAACTTTGTGGAGGGACTAGAGTTCACCTGATCTACAAGACCCAGAAATGGATTTGGAAAATTTCATTTGGTTTATGAGATATTAAATTAATTAATTATTTTAAGTGTATTTCCTAAGTTAAAACTTAGGGAACTTAAATAATTAAAGTGAATTTAATTAAACATGTGATGAAATTGTCGTAAGTCACATGGATCAAGCTTTCTTTTAATCTTAGCCATTGATTCAAGATTTTATCATGGTCATTGATTTGTCAACGAGAAAAGTATAAAGGAAAGGGTTGGGGTCATTTGTAAAGACACACAAAGGCAGAGCACTGAAGCTAAGCTGAGATTCTAGGGCGGGGTTGCTAAGAATACTCAACAGTGTTTCAGCTACAGAGAGGGGAATTTATACCAAGGGGATGATCTGATCCCAGGGTCTAGAATACACAAGAGGCAGAGATCAGTTCAAGGAGAGCGCAGAGGAAGGCAACAGCAAGGGCAGCGTAATTTTCAGGAGACCCTTCAGGGGTTACGCAAAGACCCTTAGGGGTAGCGTAGTGACTGCGTCACCTATTCTGGGGTAACGCAGTCCCTTTCGGAGCAGCGCTGAGGGTTTGGAGGCCATCCAAGGCTAACGCAGAGGCTTTCAGGAGCTTCAGAGGTTGATGCAGAGATTTTCAGAAATAGCGCTGGGGTTTCTAGGCCCTAATCTTGGCTGAAATCTGTAAATCCCGTTTGAGGGTGTGGATCAGTCATTATTTTGGCCCTAGATCAGCTAGTGAGCTATAGATCTAGTATTATCTCTATCGGGTTTTCCAGATCTGGAACCCAGATTTGTGTATTCAGAAATATTCTTAATAATAGAACCCTCCGGCGACGGGGCACCCCCCCCCCCCCCCCCCCCCCCCCCCCCCCCCCCCCCCCCCCCCCCCCCCCCCCCCCCCCCCCCCCCCCCCCCCCCCGCCCCGAAAGATCTAGTTGTAGAAAGCAACTGGAAAAGCAACAGAGAAGCAGATCTAAAGGGATGACGCAGTTTTCAGGAGCGTATTCACGCAGAAGGAAGGGTGACGCTGTCCAGCGCTGTGTCCTAGCAAGCCCATGCAATTACTGCGCAGAGGCATCTCAGAAACAACGCTGGTTGGGTCTGAAGCCAACCAGTGTGATTCAGATCTGAATCTGTTAGATCCAGAAAATTTGCAGAAATTCAGAAGAGTTGGTGGGGTTAAAACTCTAAAGATTTCAGATTTTTAGCCTTAGCACAAGTGACAAATAGTGGGAGGAGATCAGCTTCTCAAGAAAGTTTCTTACCAAAGGAGACTTGCAGATTGATGAGAGGATCAAAGAAGAAGCCGAATCATAGTTGATTTGGTAGATTTCAAAGGAGGAAAATCAAGTGTCAGAGGGAGCAGAAGGCACCTATTTCACCAAGGGCCTTAGATCCATTTTTCTAGAAAAGAGAAAAGGAAGTTCCGACACATTCTGAACAGATGGCTCCTCATGGACTGCGTGATCAGGATAGGCTAGAGGGCCTCTCAAACTTTTCGGTTTGGAAGGCAAGGATCTTGATTGTCCTTGAGGTGTACAATCTAAGAGACCATGCAGAGCAAACTATGGCCACACCGACAGATGTGGATCTCGTACGGAAGCATAGGGAAGCTGTTAGGCATGCCAAGCGGCTGATAATGGATAGTATCAAGGACCATATTGTACCACACATAGCTGAGAAGAAGATAGCTAACGAAATGTGGAAGGCCTTGACTTCCCTGTATGAGGGAAAGTCTGTCCAAAGGAAAATGTTGTTGGAGACCCAAATGAGGTCATTCATGATGACCAAGGGAGAAGACATGGAACACTTCCTTTTCAGACTGCAGGGAAGCAGGGATCAACTGATTGCAACGGGTGCAATCGTAGATGATGTAGTGATAGCCAGGACTGCCCTCAATGCAGTCACGGATGAGTGGGAAACATTTATCCAAAGTATCTTGGGCAGAGCGGACCTCCCAGATTGGGACAACTTGTGGTCAATCCCACGGCAAGAAGAACTACACAGATTCACCAAGTCACGCGGATCAAGCTTTCTTTTAATATTAGCCATTGATTCAAGATTTGATCATGGCCGTTGATTTGTCAACGAGAAAAGTATAAAGGAAAGGCTTGGGGTCATTTGTAAACACATAGAGGCAGAGCACTGAAGCTAAGCTGAGATTCTAGGGCGGGGTTGCTAAGAATACTCAGAAGTGTTTCTGCTGCAGAGAGGGGAATTTAGACCAAGGGGATGATCTGATCCCAAGGTCTAGAATAACAAGAGGCAGAGATAAGCTCAAGGAAAACGCAGAGGAAGGTAGCAACAACAGCAACAACATGGACAACGTAATTTTCAGGAGACCCTTCAGGGGTTACGCAGAGACCCTTAGGGGCAGCGTAGTGACTGCGTCACCCATTCTGGGGTAATGCAGTCCCTTCCGGAGCAGTGCTGAGGGTTTGGAGGCCGTCCAAGGCTGATGCAGAGGCTTTCATGGGCTTCAGAGGCTAACGCAGAGCCTTTCAGGGACAGCGCTGGGGTTTCTAGGCCCTAATCTTGGCCGAGTTCTGTAAATCCCATTTGAGGGTGTGGATCAGTCATTATTTTGGCCCTAGATTAGCCAGTGAGCTGTAGATCTAGTATTAACTTTGTCGGGTTTTCCAGATCTGGAACCCAGATTTGTGTATTCAGAAATATTCTTAATAATAGAACCCTCTAGCAGCCAGAGACCGGTTTTCCCACCTTGGGTTTTTCCGGGGACTATTTGTCCAGAAATAACTGTGTCACTTTGTCAATGTGTGCATGTGCTTATTCTAGATCTGAATTGGTAGAGATCTGTTATGTGTTTTGCTTCGATGTTAATTTGAATTTATTCAGTTGATGACTTATCTAAGTAGGAGGAGCTTAACCGGATTAACAGTAATAATTTCTGCATAGGATTTAAGATTCAGAAATTTCTACATTGAAGCTACAGTATGTGCCAACATATGAACAAGTAGCTGATGTATTGACGAAATCTCTTCCCAACAAGAAGTTAGTTTTAGGAGCATGCTCAGATTAGTGGATGTGTTGATCTCTTCTTGAAAAGTTGGCGTATTGATAAATGTCTCTGAATTGGTTGGAAGGAAGAGATGAAGTACGATAAAACTGCCTGTATGATGATGGTACTTGGGAGGACATCGTGCCTTGGTTAGTATTGCGATCTCAATTGATGTCTAGATCCCAAAGGAAGGGTATTAGTTGGAGCTTCGGTTTGGTGTTGATACTTTGATCCACGTAAGGGTTGGTGTCGGGGCATGAAGGCATAGATGGTATCCTATTAGATGGATACCAGGGCTGTACCTTGATGGTACCTATAATGGAAAACGTTTAGATGACACCTTAGTCGCTATTGGGAGGATACCTTGTTAGTGAGGATATCCCAAGCATTGCGTATGCTATTGTATTCTTCTTAAGAATACTTCAAATTGAGGTCAAACTTGTATTGGTTGAACAATTATGAATAACTCCCTAGTTAAGAGGGAGTGTTGAGAAATATAACTAGTATCAGTCTTCATAAGTGTATTTGAGTCATGATTATTTATAAAAGAAAAATTATTTATTAGCATGGGTTTCATGCCTATTTAATTTTGCTCTATGTCAAAGCAACCATTGAGTGCTTCTAGGGTTCATGTCAAGTATGATTATCCATGTCATCATGTTGTAGACCCTTCTTGGGCCTTATACATTGAGAAATAAATTAGTGTAAGAGTCAATTTTGTAAGATTAGCCTCCTCCATCAAGTCATCCTACCCACTGTTCATGTCACCCTGAAAGTGTTGAGAAATCTAGGGCAATTTAGTGATTTCTCTTCTATTAGTAACTGCTTGTTAGTGCTTTTTACTTCTTTAGATTAGGATCTTCTTTTCCTTAGGTTATTAGTGTTCTTCTTCATAAAACAACTACCAATGCATAAACCATAAAGAGATAAGAGAAATAGAATATAGGCTATCAGCCAGGGCCAAAACCTTCCCCACTTGAGAGGAAAAGCCCAACAAAATCTTCTTCTTATAGAGTTTCCAATTGACGAATATCAAGACCAAGACTCTTGACCTATTTTCCACTCCAAGACCAAGACACAAAAACTTCTTCCTCTTCCTTGAGTCAATGCTAGTCAAACCCCTTTGCTTCTTCTATTTCTCGGCTTGCCTTCAGAATTTTGACCACTTGATTTAGGTCTAAAACTTTTGGTTTCAAATCAGAAACCCTTGATCATATAGTTGACTGCCTTAGACCCTTAACAAGCCTCTATTTAGAAGGAGACTTCTTCTTTTTAGATTTGGCATCCCTTTGACTTGTCCTTTGCCCAACTTGGTTACCTTTTGATGTTTGTAACCTTCTCAGACTCCCTGCTGCAATAGACAGGTCTGAAACTTTGTATGTGTGGAGATCCTTAGCCCAAAACAGTCCCTAAAACAATACTGAAACTCTTCGCAACTTCTTCCTCTCTCCTCGCTGGTTCTTAGGCTCCCTCTTGATCACCTTCGCATCGTTTTTCTTAGAACTTGCTTCACCAAAAATCTGTGCTCTGAAATTAGGCCGAGCTGCCAATAAATTGTAGTTTTCCCATGCTAATTAGCCGACATGACATGTGGCGAACCAACGTGTCCTTTTATGAAGATATTATTATCCTTTGAAGCTGAATTGTAGGAGAAGACTTTGCTTGGTCTTGGAGGGCTATTTATACTTATCTAATTACACATGTAACATGCCGAAGAAGGGTCCTTCATACATGACATTGGCTCTCTTTGACTTTATGACCAATCCTAAAGGCTCACAATGGGATCCATTACTAAAATAAAATTCCTTGCTCGTGAAACCCATGAGAGAAGCATTACGAAATATATATATATGTATATATATATATCAATTACATAAAATCACATTTACATATGTCATTATGAAGAGCGAACCTAGTTACACTTTTCAACAATCCCTCTTAACTAGGGAGGTATTCATAATGGTACTTGGTCATTCTCAATCTAAAGAATTTCTCGTAAGAAGAGTCAGATTGGTAACCCATCTGTACAACATCATATCAACCAACATTGTCACATAGCAAGGCCTTGACTAACAACTCTATCTCTACACGAGATCTGAGCACAATGCCGGCGGGACCAATGATGTATAGACACCATCATCATTGTCTCTCTTGGAACATACCCCATCAGGGTTCTTAGGGTGTGTTCCACTAGGATTATTCTTATCTTGGATTCCCAGTCCTCAAAGAATATCGGTCCTCAATGACTATTATCTTGGATTACCTAATACATCCTCAAAGAGCATCGAATGCCAAATGTTTACTCAATCCTCCATT
Organism: Pinus albicaulis; assembly: GCA_034641835.2. Lineage (NCBI taxonomy): Eukaryota > Viridiplantae > Streptophyta > Pinopsida > Pinales > Pinaceae > Pinus > Pinus albicaulis. Next base: position 1,237,958,662 of record CM076582.1, on the reverse strand, counting down.
CTGTCTTCCCAAGTTAAGACAAGAATGATGTGTCTATCTCTCCCTCTTAATTAGGGAGGACATATCTATTCCAATAAATAAATGTACTCATTCCTATGTAAGGAATGTATGTAATGTTAGTTTTTGTAGCATTAGATGTGTTCTAACCACGAGATTTGGCAGAGAGGTTAGAATACATGTATTCTCCAATACCCAGAAATCATTTATGGAAATTCCACCTAGAGACAACTTAATTAAATTAATTAGTCAATTTTTAATATTTGAAGTCTAAACTTAGGAAATATGATTAATTAAAAGGAATTAATTAAGTCATGGTGAGAATGTTCTCGAAAAGTGCATAGATCGATTTCTAGTTAATCCTAGCCATCGATTAATATTTAATCATGGTCATTGAAGTCTCATCGGAGTATTATAAGAAGAAGTCAATGACGCTTGGAGAAGATACACCAAATCAGTTGAGCATTCAATTTTCCTAAGAAATCGATCTCTAGAGTAGCAACATTCAGTTGCCAGAGGTGATTCAGTGAGGTCGAAGTAGTGAGAGAGGGGCAGAGATAGTGAGGCCGGAGGAAGCTTTTCTAGTTCCAGTGAGTACATTGCAGAGAGACAGTGAATGCCACAGAGAGGCAATGAATGCTAGAGAGAGGCAGTACAGAGGCAGCATAGAGCCCTCTTGAGGAGATTTTCGTTTTACTGTGGAGAAGGAGAGATTCTAAGCCAGAAGCTGGGCAAAGAATCCAAAGGCAAAGAGTATCAGTTTCCCAGACAGTAGTTGACAAGACAGTGAGAGGAGACGCAGTTCCGAGCTTGAGGGACGCAATAATTGCGTAGGATGACACTATGACTACGCAGAGGGAGCAAGGAGTAGCTCAATTCGAGCTGAGATCAGTTTCGGATTGCCTGTGGAGTGAGATAAATTTCTCACTAGTTATTTTTGCCAGTGTTTCTTTGTTTGGATTGCCAGTTTGGGCATCCATAGTTTTGTACTCAGATTTCACTACTGCATAATATTAAAACCCTTAGCTGTTGCACTGGTTTTCCGGAGTTGGCTTTTTCCGGGGACTTAGTCCAAAAATAACGGTGTATTTTGTGTGTGCATCTACTTCTTCCAGTGTTTTTATTTCTTTTGCAGTATTTTATTTGTGAAGGTTGTGTTAAGATTTTGAGTGTTGGGGTAGCATCAGATGTGCTCTAGCTGACAAACATTGTGGAGGGACTAGAGTACATGAGATCTCCAAGACCTAGAAAGGGATTTGAGAAACTCGATCCGGTTTAAGAGAAAATTAATTAATTAATCTTTTTAATTAAGGACCCTATGTCTAACTTAGGAAAATTAAAAGATTAAAGGTAATTAATTTAAACATGTGATGGAAATGACTTAAGTCACACGGATCAAGATTTCTTTTATTCTTAGCCGTTGATTCAAGATTAGATCACGGCCGTTGGTTTTCCAACAAGAAAAGTATAAAGGAAAGGCTTGGGGTCAGTTGGAGAACACACATAGTGGCAGAGCACTAAGACTAAGTTGGAATTCTAGGGCGTGGTTTGCTATGAATTTCCAGAAGTGTTTCCGTTGCAGCGAGGTGTAGTATTAGTGAGAAGGATGATCTAATCCCAGGCCAAGAGTCAGCAAGAGGTAGAGAAGCAGCAGTCAGAGCAGCAATTGCGCAGTGCAGAGGGCTTTAGGGGTTACACATGCCCAGAAAGGAGGGCTTACGCAGGCCCAACCAGGGTAGCGTTGGAGCAGCTTAACCCAATCTGGCGTGACGCATGCCCTTCCTGAGCAGCGTAGGGGTTGACACAGGCTAGCAGGGCTGACGCAGGCTAGCAGAGCTGACGCAAAGGGCTTCAAAGCAGCGCTGGGGTTTCTGAAGACTGAAAAGGGCTGAGCTCTGTAAGTCTTGTTTGAGGGTGTGAATCAATCCAGTTTTCTATCTCCGGAACAGAGGTCTTGCTGCAGATTTTGTATTTCTCTGTCGGGTTAACCAGTAAGGTGCCCATATTTTCTGTACTCAGATTCTACTTAATAATATAAATCCTGCAGCAGCCAGAAGACCGGTTTTCCCGCAATGGGTTTTTTCGGGGACAGTTGTCCAGAAAATCTTGTGTGTCACTTTGTCTATGTGCATGTATTCAGTTTAGATCTGTATCTATGTAGGTTGTTAGAGTGTTTACTTTGATTTTAATACTGAACATTTCAAATTAATAACTTGTATAAGTAGGAGAAGTAAATTGTGATTTAACAGTAGGGTCATGGTTACTCGGAAGCGGGAGTGGGAGCAGGAGCGTCATTTTCAAAAGCTCCCGGTTTGGAGCGTTTCGGGGAGCGTTTTTTTTTTTATATATAAATTTATATTTTTTATATTTTGATGCATAAATGTCAACAAAAGCATGTAGAATGATGAATTAGACATAAAAAACATAGATTGAACCATATAACATCAATCATCTAGAAGTTATAATCTTCATCAACCATGCCCACAAGTTGGAAACATACAACATATTGACTCTTGAGTCTCATGAATTATCAATCTAAAAGTTTCAAGCTTTCAAAATTCAATATATAATATTTATCATCATTGATTCATTGATCACCATAGTTTTACTTGTAAGCTAAGTGTAACCAATAACCATTACAACAAAGAATATCTAACATGAAATGAAATGTTATAAAATGAAACGAAATAAACTTTCATGAAGCATCATATTCATAATTCATAATGACTTATAAACTTATAAATGCCAACTTCAAAGTTTCACCTTTCAAATTCAAACTTCAAACATAAATTGTCATATATTGTTTACAAAAATTATCATAATAATTATGAAAGAGTCAACTGTTCAACAGTTATAAAAGTTAAAAACTACTAGAAAATAGAAAAGACTAGTAACCAGCAAATCTATTTTATCTATTGGCCGGCCCCTTGCCACGCCCACGAGAAATGTCTAATTTGTGAGAACCACGAGGCAATGGTGGTCTTCTAGTACTCTCAGGAGTACCACGACCATAACTAGAAGGAGGAGGGCAACGTGAGGATGTTGGTGGAGGCTGAATCTGCAAAGGAACAATAGTTGGAAATCGAACACTGGCACTGGCACCCGCACTGCTACTGGATGGTGGGACTGGCCCTGGGTGTGGCGGTGGCATGGCTGCTATTGCTTCATCATCATCCCTCAAAAGTTCTGCTTCCAATTCTTCCATATGTACAGTGCCGTCCTCGAAATTATCATCCTCTAGGTTGTTGTCCCAAACTTTATAAGATTGATCCTCATATGCCCGATCACAGTAATGACTCAACAACCTCAAGTTATAATGCACATAAACCAAGCTTTCTGCTCGGTTTTCATTCAGCGTGTTTCTTCTCACATTATGTATGACTCTGTAGGTGCTCCAAGACCTCTCTGCAGAAGAAGTATTTACAACTTGTGAGAGAACTTTTTTTGCGAACTTTGGCAAAAGTCCCATGCCGCCATATGCTTCCCACCATGTGAGAGCATCAAATCTGTCTTTGTTTTCCATTGCATGGAAAGAACCAAAGTTACTAGTGCAACTGAAGTATCTGCCTAATTCAAGGCGCAATCTAGCACACTCCTCCCTGTCGGGGACCAACATGTCTAAGGCTTTCATGTATCCCTTTTGTACCTCTGGATTTGTGTGAGGTTTGATCCTAACCCCACCTCTAGGTGCAGGTTGGCCCAACCAAGATGGAGAGTAGTATTTTGGTATAAGGATATATGCTAAGGCATGTAGTGGAACATTAAGTTTATTCCACCGTGCACACACACAGTCGTGAATCATTGCATACAAGTTGGGATCATTTTCCTTAACAACATGTTTTATTTGCCCCAACATGCTATCCATCTGCTCATACAACTCCCTAATCAGTGGTTTATTTGTATCTGAAAAGCGAATCATGTGATAAATGGGCTAGGTGAAATTCAAAATTTCCCTCACACGTGCCCAAAACAAAGGATCAAGGGCAGTCTCCTCCACCTGTTCAAAACCTTGCCTGTCAACTATTGTTGCTGCCCTGTCCTTTAATACCTGTCAGTGTGGACTTGATACCATGGCTACCAATGACTCTCTTACCTTCAAAAGGCACCTAAAGGTGAGGTAATAGCTAGCAAATCTAGTCTTTGCTATCTTCAACAACTCCAATTTTGAGTGAGTACGGAAAAGCCCATGGGTATTGCTATGATTTGTAATAAATTTTATCATTTTTTTACCTCTTGTACAAATCACCAAGCCATTTGTATTAAGGTTGTTTGTTTTTAATTATATCATGCATGAAAAGGTTCATTGTGTGAACCAAACACCCAGACCAAAATATGTTGGGGTATTTATCCTCAATAATTGCTCCTACTGCCTTACAATTAACAACATTATCAGTGATGACTTGGACGACATTGTATGGCCCAATACTTTCAATTGTTTCAAGTAATGGTTCTGCAATGTTAATGCCGGTCTTGAATTTGTCTGAATAATCATACGCTGAAAGGAATATTGCATTACTAACAGACACAGCCAGAACACTTGCCAATGGCTTTCCTTTTACATTGGTCCATCCATCAGATACAATGGATGCCCCATGCTCATTCCAAGAACTTGGCATTCTATTCAAAGAATTACTTATTTTAGTTTTTTCATGATCAAGTCCCATGGTTCTGGCCTTGTCATACCCAGGGCTCCTGTATCCTTTGGGGGCATCATTAATGGCAGAAACCATTTCATGCCAATAAGGTGAGCGAAGAACATTGAATGGTACCCCATATGCATAGAGAAATCGGAAATTTTTTGAATCCACATCATTCCTACACCCTTTGTCAAGGAAATCAGATATGGTTCTACGCCTTAAGGAGATGTTTGGTCCAGGTGTGCCTCCATATCCACTGCCGTGGGTGGAAGTTGATGGACTTCTTTGTGCATGATGTGATGGACCTGATGGTGCATAAGAATCAATGAAACCCCAAATCTTTTAGATCTATGTAGGGCAACCTCCTCTTCCTTTCTGTATTTTTCTCTTTCTGTTGCTGGCACACTTACACAAATTTTGATTCCTAGATTTTTCTCTCCATCCCCTGGCATTTTCCCACAAAGGTGCCTTCTGGCACGGGTGTATGAACCTGTGTATTCTTTATTGCAATGGGGGCAAAGAAATTTAGTGGTTCCACCACCTTTCCCTCCTTCCTACCTCTGAACATATTTTCACAATGGTGTTTGACTTTAGTCTTGTTTAGTTGGGGTCTTTGTGGCCTCATGTTCTCCACTCTCCCCTTCCTCCTCAGCATACTCCTCTTCAGGCTTATCATCAAATCCACTATAATCCACTTCTTCATCATCCTCTTCTCTAATGGGCCTCTTTCTTCTACTCTCCAACACCATTATTACAAAGAAAATAACCAACATGAAGAAATTCCCTCGCTGTATAGCCATGATGTTTCAAGTTTCTAGCTTGCAAAAAAATGGACGAATGCCAAATGGGAATAGGAAAAAAAACAATTCAATTTTTCACTTTTCAACACATTAAAATGCAACATTGAGAAAAAAATTCAAGTTTTCATTTTTGAACAACTTAAAAATGCAATATAGAAAATAAAAAACTAGATTAGAGAGTCCTACCTCTTTGTCCCGAGTCCTGACTCCTTCAATCCTCCTTGTTGCTGTCTCCAAGCTCCTTGCTCTCTCCTCTTGCTATCTTGCAGCTTTTTCCTTGCTCTCTCCTTGCTCTCCTTCTCTTCTTGCTCTCAAGCTCTCTCTTTTTCTCAAACAAACAACAATAACAACAATGAGGAGGGGAGGGATTTTTATTACCCACCCCTCCTCCCTCCCAAAAAAATTCATTGTCCAAATTTTTTTCTGTGCAAAACCTTCTCGTTTTTTTAATGGAGGGAGTGCTCAGGGAGCGTTCGCTCCCTGAAATGCTCCCTAGAAAATAGAGTGTTTATTTAGGCTCGGAAGTGCGCTCCCGAACGGAGCGCGTTTTGGGAGCAGGATCGGGGGAGGGGGGGACAATTCCCAACAACCTTGAGTAGGGTTTCTGGATAAGTAATATTCACAAATTTTCACACGGTATCAAAGGGATTGCAGATCTAGCTGGATCACCAGCAAGAAGACTGAAGAATCCTTTCTGCAAAAAGCAGCAGCAACTGCAGAATGCCGGAGCAAAAAGGACAGCGTAGTAGTAGAGGGGAGCAGAGCCACGTAGAGGTCAGAGTGACGCAGTCTCCAGGTAGGCCCATGTACTTACTGCGCAGAGGCAACGTAGAGGCTGTGTTGGGACTATCTTCTCTCGCAGAGGCCAGCCAGGGTGACACAGTCCTGAAGCTGTTGCTGATTCAGAGTGCTGGAAGCAGTGCTGTAGAGCTTCAGTAGTTGTTGTTGGGGTTAAATTTATGAAGGTGCAGAAATTAGCCTGAGCACTAGTTGACAAAGAGCGGGAGGAGAACAACTTCTCAGAGGATTTCTAGCCAAAGAAATCTACAGATCAATCAGAGGATCGAAGAGAGTTGATTGGTTGTGATTTGGCAGACTTCCAAGAGAGGAAGTCTGTTGTTAGAGGGAGAAGAGGGTGCCTTTCTCACGAAGGACCCTAGATCCGAGTCTCTAGCATAGAGAGAAGGATTAGTTTCGACAGATTTATTGAGCAGATGGCAGCTAAAGGACTACGTGATTAGGATAGGTTGGAGGACCTATCCAACTTTGCAATCTGGATGGCCAGAATTCTGATAGTCATGGTGGCATATGGTCTGAGGGAGCATGCAGAGAAAGTCCTGGCCACACCAACCGATGCGAAGCTCCTGGAGAAGCATGAAGAAGCAGCGGCACACGCCAAGTGCTTCATCATGGACGGTGTCAAAGATCATGTAGTGTCTCACATAACCGAGAAGACAACAACTCATGATATGTGGGTGGCCCTGACCTCACTATATGAAGGAAGATCCGTCCAGAGGAGAATGCTTCTGGAAAATCAGATGAGGTTATTCATGATGGCCAAGGGAGAAGAGATTGAACCCTTCCTTTTCAGATTACAGGCGATCAGGGATCAGTTGAATGCCATGGGAGTGAAAGTGGAGGATGATGTGATATTGAGAACTGCACTCAATGCGGTAACAAAGGACTGGGAAACTTTTGTCCAAAGTATCTTGGGCAGAGCGGACCTTTCCAACTGGGACAGTATGTGGGCAATCTTCTGACAAGAAGAACTCTTTCGGTTCACCAAGAAATAGTACAACACCGGATCAAGTAAAGTGAAGAAGGAAGAGGAAGAAGATGCAACCTTGGCATCAAAGAGGCAGCAAGGGAGAAAGAAGCGGGATCTGTCTTAGATCAAGTGTTTCCAATGCGACGAACTAGGACATTTTGCCAACAATTGTCCTCAGAAGAAGAAGGACAAGGAAGCTTCTAGCTCCAAGGCTACTGTGGCGGACAATGGCTCCGAAGATGACGTAGCTATGAGCGCTCATGAACCACGAAAGTGGGGCGACATGGATCTGTAGAGCACCTACAGAGTGGCCACAGGATCCTTGAGTAGCCCAACTCTTGGATCACATACGAGCTACGAGAGCCTTAAGACAGTAGTGGGACAAGTGGAGCAGTGGGTGCAGAGAGTCACAAATGGAGTAGAGGCAAGAGCTGGATGCTGAGACTCGAGAGGGAGCAGCGCAGTGCAGATGCAGCAACAACGTAGCAGCGCAACATAGAGGGGATGATGTGACTTCAACAACGCAGTGCAGACTGTCTTACGCAGAGAAGAGAGGTAGCAGCGCAGTGGCTTTAGGAGGACAATGCAGAGCAGCAGCCTATGGAGCTTCAGTGATGAAGATGCAACCCAACTGACTTGTTTGTCAAAGATGGGCAGGAGAGTTTTTCAGTTGTTTCTCTTAGTAATTGAGTTGTAGCACAGCAGTTGGCAGCAAGACGCAGCAGATTGAGAGGGAGCTGCAGTAAAGATGTGGCAGTGGCGGTGGCAACATCATGGGCAGCAGTACGGGAGAGCAACAGCAGCGCAATGATGAAGGGCAGTAGGCCAAGCATCAGCGCAGAGACCCACACCAGAGATTAGTGTAGAGCTTCGGGGTAAAGTAGTGTTGTGCTAGAGCACTTTCCTCGCTAATAAGGAGCGTTGAGATTTTGAGTGTTGGGGTAGTATCGGATGTGCTCTAGCTCCCAAACTTTGTGGAGGGTCTAGAGTATATGAGATCTCCAAGACCTAGAAAGGGATTTGAGAAATTCCATCTGGTTTAAGAGAAAATTAATTAATTAATCTTTTTAATTAAGGACCCTAAGTCTAACTTAGGAAAATTAAAAGATTAAAGGTAATTAATTTAAACATGTGATGGAAATGACTTAATTCACACGGATCAAGCTTTATTTTAATCTTAACCGTCAGTTCAAGATTAGATCACGACCGTTGGTTTGCCAACGAGAAAAGTATAAAGGAAAGGCTTGGGGTCAGTTGGAGAACACACATAGTGGCAGAGCACTGAGACTAAGCTGGAATTCTAGGGCGTGGTTTGCTAAGAATTTCTAGAAGTGTTTCAATTGCAGCGAGGGGTAGTATTGGCGAGAGAGATGATTTGATCCCAGGCCAAGAGTTAGCAAGAGGTAGAGAAGCAGCAGTCAGAGCAGCAGCTGCACAGCGCAGAGGGCTTCAGGTGCTACGCAGGCCCAAAAAGGGCAGTGCAGAGGTAGCAGGAGACCAGCGGGGCTTACGCAGGCCCAACCAGGGCAGCATAGGGGCAGCGTAACCTAGTCTGGGGTGATGCAAGCCCTTCCTGAGCAACGCAGGGGCTGGCGCAGAGGGCTTCAAAGCAGCGCTGGGGTTTCTGAAGACTGAAAAGGGTTGAGTTCTATAAATCTTGTGTAATATCCCCAAAGGGAAATAACCAGTAATACACAGAAATATGCCAGACAGATATAGAAAATACAATGCTGAATCCAGATCATGGAACAAGTACACATAGAATGCCAGAAAACTGAGCCATTTTATTAATCTGAAAGTACATAGAGAGGAGTACAAGAAAATCAGAATGAGGGCACCTATCCTTGCTCAAGGCAAGTGAAGAATCCTCTCAGGAAAATAGGAAATGGCTGCTACAGAAACTGCATCCCAGCTGCTGGAAGAAACTGCCGTAAACTGCTGCTGCTGGAGTGAACTGAAGCTAGGGGCTGATCCCCTTGCCGGAATGAGCTAAAAATCTACAGATCACCTATACTCACTGCTCCGGACAAAACCCAGAAACCATGAAGCAAATGGACCACCTCCGAAAATCGCCCCCAGAAACCCTCCTCCTACAAAAACGCTGTGCCTTCAGGAACAGCTCAGAAGCTCAAGAAATATGCTGGTAAAAGGGCTGGATCTACTCACAAATCCTCCAGATGAGATGACCAACTCCTCAAGGCTGAAAACACTGAAAAATGCTACCAGAACCCCACATAAAGACCCTACTCATCAGATCTGCGTCCTCCCTGACTGGATCTGCGTCCTCTCTGCCCAGATCTGCTGGATCTGAGTCATACAAGGCTGGATCTGCTACTATCTCTCCAGATCTGCGTCCCACAAGGCTAGATCTGCTGCTAGCTCTTCGGATCTATGCTAGATCTGCCAATATCTCCTCAGATCTGCAACCTCAAAGGCTGGATCTGATGTTATCTCTTCAGATCTAGGCTGGATCTGCCAATATCTCCTCAGATCTGCAATCTCCCAAGCTGGATCTAGTACTACCCCTCCAGATCTGCAACCTACAGAACCAGATCTGCAAATATCTGCTCAGATCTACAATCTCCAAGGCTGGATCTATCACTGTGCCTTCAGATCTGCGTCCTTCCTCTTCCTGCTGGAACAACGTCCTCACTCCAAACTGATCTGCGTCCTTCCTGCTGCTGAAACTGTGTTTTTCCTGCTAGATCTGCGCAGCCACTAGAGGGCTTCTTCCTCTCCGACTCTCCACCTGAAACTGCTACTGAAACTGAAAGATAGAACTCAGAAATTAACCTTACTAGGGCGGGCACTCGAAGTCCCCCGAAGCTAAGGGTGAAACCGGAAATAACCTTACCAGGGCAGGCACTCGAAGTCCCCCGAGGCTAAGGGTGAGATCTCCGACCGGAGACACTCGTGCACTAAACAGTGCTGCAGACCGACTAAACAACCGGCGTGCTGAAGCAGACAAAAGTCTAGCTCTCAATATTAATATCAAAATATGCATGCCAAATGAAGTGGAAACCCCTCCTTTTATAATGCTAAACTCCCTCCAAAACTTAACTGCGTCCTTTACCTTGCAGTTACCCTTGGGTCAGCGTGAGGCCTCCCCTCATATACGTGTGGACCCCCAAGGCCCCCTCTTTAAGTTCTAACGTTAATCAACTAGGAAAACACTTTATTTTATAAAGTGAGGTGACTAAAGTGAGGTGACCCCTCTTATTTCTCACTTTATTTATTATTTCTAGCTAAAGCGGCAAATTTAAACAAAAATGAAATATTCCAATTAGCAAGGCTAATTGGGAATATTACAGTCTCCCCCGGCAAAACGTTGCTTGTCCTCAAGCAACTGAAGTGATGGATGCTGTAAAGTCTGCTCGCTCTCCCAAGTGGCATCCTCATCCGGCAAAAATTGCTTGTTCTTAAGCAATGCTTGAACAAGCCTACTCTCTAGCTGATGCTCCCCGCCGATACTGCAAAATGTGCCTGGGTCCCACTGAAACCTCTCTGTCTCCTGCATCACCATGATATGAAAGGATATCTCAATGCCAGGATCCCAAACTGGCCTCTCATGGTACCAGCCAATCAATAGTCCTCCCGGATCCCATCGCCACTGTGGCCAATAATCGTACAAGCCCCATGGCTCGGACTGCTCACTGCCTCTAGCTATGACTGAAGACCATGACCGCTGCTGCTCTGCATCTATGGCGGTGTAAGTTGTCCCATCGGCTGTGCACCAGCTCATCATCTCTCTCCCATCAAGGCATGGAGTCGAAAATATAATGAGGAATATCTCCCTCCTGTGGATCCTCCATCTCCAAGCAATCATCCAGACCAAATGAGCCACCCCCCAACAAGGCAACTCCCAAAAATCTCCTTCCACCTCAAGCTCTGGTAATGAAGGTGGGCTGAAAGTATGAACTTGGCAAGCATCATAGCTTACCTCATGCTGTCCTTCTCTCCACTCATGACAAGTGTAGAGTCTATGCTGATCCTGGGCTGCAAAATCATTGCCCTCCAATGGCAAAGTGAAAAACAATCCACCATAGAAGGTTCCTCCATCGATGAAGAACAAGCTGGCCCAAAACAACCCATAGTGCAGTCTCATCCACTGCAACCTTAGAAAATCACATGGCAAGCAATGTACAAGATCCAACATATCTACTAATGGATAGCAAATGGCTGAATATGACAACAACATAGGTCCAAACACTTGCCCATGGCTGTAAATATCAATCTCATGGCCCACATCAAAAGAGAACGCATACATAGTAGTGGTGGCCATGCCTCCTCCCATGCTCCCATTAGAACATGTAGTGCTGGAATTGTGAGAATTTTTCCCACTCACGGACACATCCAGCTCACGTGTCTCCCTCATAATCAAGCCTCCCATACAAGTCTGACCATATGCTGGAAGTAAGATGGTACATGGGTCCATGAATGAATCCTCCATAAAGTGTTGACCTGCTATGAAGAAGACTGAACCATGTGCTGCAAGATGATAATCCTCCTTATGCCTAGAAACCCAAGTCAAGAAGAATATGCCATAGATGTCTCTATCATCATTACTTCTTGTAAGTGCAACAAATGTGAAGTGATCCTGGGACCTATGGGTTATAGATCCACCATATCTCTGCCGCGCACCCTTCATCCATAATGTTCTGCTCCCAGGTGATAACGCTGTGAGCTCATGCAAGTAAGCTCCTGTCAATACAAAACTCTGTTCTTTGACATGCTCCTCGTCAAAGATTCCTCTAATAATGCTGCAATGAATATGGAATTCCTTCCAAGATGGAAGTGCTTCCCAGTCATCATCAAAGACCAAGGAGATAGTGCCATCCCCTCTTCCTGCAACATCGTACAAAGTGTGAGAGCAAATCTGCCCTTGCTCTCCTAGGAACAAACCAAGCAACCAGACATGGTGTTGCCTCTCCATACCTCCATCAAACAACTCATGTGATGAAGACACAATGAATGATATGAGTAACACATCAACACCATGCATCCATACTCTATGCTGCTCAATGATGCAAGTATCCATCCATCTTTTCCCCATCCTCCTACTCTTAGGAAGAGTGTTTGCCAAGTGATGGCCAAACTCTTTCAAGAGTAACCAGCGCAGCCAAGCCTCCTGCTGCCTGGTGTCATCGATCTGCAAGTAGCCTCCTAGCTCCTTGCTCATCATCCTTATCCACTCAATCACTTGTGGATACCTCCTTCTCCTCATCCTGGTACTACCATCCTCCCAAATCAAATTTCTGATTTTGCACTTCATGGGATTTTGGAATATAAACTTCTCAAGGATCAATGAGACCCTATCAAGACTCAAATAGGTGGTAGGCAAAAACCTCCCATCATGGTGTGTATGGCTCAAGGGATGTCCAACACAAGCATGAGAGACGTTATCCATCCGAAGATGTCCACCATCTTCTATTTGCTCTTGTGGGAAGGGAAGAAAGTCATTGCACCCCATGGTGTATTGAAGTGCATCTCCAGTGGGATTTCTCCTTGAGACCTCCCCTTCCTCCATAGCCTGCTCCACCGAGCACCAACTCAAAACCTCTCGCCATCCAACCTCAACACGTGGCTGCTGTATCCTGTGCAACTCTGACCGTCTCATACCAGTATCCAAGTCAACATCTGGGACCTGACTAGGTGGCTCTGCCTCTCTCTCTTCAATGGGAAGAGATGACCCAACAACTCTGCTAGTCCCATCCATGCATACCTGACGGGGAATGATCTGATGCTGCAATGTGCTCTCGGGTTGTACCATCAGGGAATCCAGTTGTTCCCCAATGTGGACCAGCTTGGCCGCCGACTTGGTACAAGTCATTCTCATACCCTCCAGCTCCTGATCCTGCAACAAAATGGTCTCCCGTACTGACGCGGCCTTCTTCCTCAGAACTCGAAGGTCTGTCCGAAGCCGATGATACCGCTGTCTGCGACCATCATCCAATATCTCTGTATCTCCTAGTGCCTCATCGATAGTGGATATATCTCCTGATACCTCACCCATCTGTCGTGTGCTGCTACCACCTGAAGACTCGGGCATCTCCTCGGTGGATGGCTCTACCGGGGTAGGCTCTACCTCCTCCACTACGATATCAACCGGCATGGTCAAGGAGGTCTCTAATGATGGTGAGTCCTGTGTCACACTAGGTGTAACCTCAGGCTCCCTGCAATCCTGTGTGTCCTCTTCCTCCAAGTGTGAGGTAACCATTTTAATGGTTTCCCTCTCCGATACTCGGTCAAGCTGGAAAGAGGTATCCAACTTGTCCACTGTGCGCTGTAGGTCCCTGTCATGTGAGTGCTTGTTCCCTCTCTGAAAGTTGTGAGGTCTACTATCACGCTGGAGCTGATCATAATCTCTGCTAGCTGTGCGGTGGTGGTCTCCACCATGATGATGCCGGTGCCCCTGGTGTTGATCATGGAGTCTAATGCCATAATAGATCTGGATATATTCCTCGAAGGGGAGAGCATCCATGAATGCATGTCCGAGAGCATGATAGTTTGCAAGAATGTCAGCCATCCGAGCCGGATCTACCTCTCGCTGTACTAAAGTTATTCCTGTGTCCTCTGGCAAGAATGTGGGCATAGTGGGACGTGTGGGTGTACATGAATCCATATGCCGAGTGGCATCATACCGAACGATCTGAAAACCCCTAGGGAGTTCTCTCTGACTGACCTCTACGGCTGCAAATCTCTTGGTTACATCCTGCATGAATGTATCCATCTTCTCAGCCAACTTCACAATCATGTCCTCCATTGAATTCCGCTGATCTGTCTCCCTAAATCTCCTCTTATCCACATCACCTGCCATCAGCTCTTTCTGCTATGTGTCTACAGGCTCCTCAGAAACTGCACGGTTGCTGCAAAACCATACTGTTGCTTAACTTCGACCTCCGATTTACCCACTGAAAACTACTCGGAAAATTCTAGGAATTTGGGAAAGTGATCCTCACCCAAAACCCAGAAAAACCCAGAAAACGTTTTTCCTAATTCCAAACTTCAAAATTTGACCCTTTTTATTTTGGCCCTTTTCCCAACTGCGTTTCTGGTATTGCAACTGCTATTGCTCTGTATGATCTCTTTTCTGATGTTGCAAGACCAGTGAAGACGGAAATTATGTAGTACCTTTGTAATGTCCCCAAGGAAATAACCGATAATACACGAAATATGCCGAGACCAGGATATAGAAAATATAATGAATCCGGATCATGGAACAAGAGTACACATAGAATGCCCCGAGGAAAAGCTGAGCCATTTTATTAATGCAGTATAGAGAGAGGAGTCTGAAAATCGCGAGAATGGGGAGCACCTATCCTTGCTGAGGCAAGTGAAGAATCCTCTCAGAAAATAGGAAATGGCTACTACAGAAACTGCATCCCAGCTGCTGGAAGAAACTGCCGTAAACTGCTGCTGCTGGAGTGAACTGAAGCTAGGGGCTGATCCCCTTGCCGGAATGAGCTAAAAATCTACGGATCACCTATACTCGCTGCTCCGGACAAAACCCAGAAACCGTGAAGCAAATGGACCACCTCCGAAAATCGCCCCCAGAAACCCTCCTCCTACAAAAACGCTGTGCCTTCAGGAACAGCTCAGAAGCTCAAGAAATATGCTGGCAAAAGGGCTGGATCTACCCACAAATCCTCCTGATGAGATGACCAACTCCTCAAGGCTGAAAACACTGAAAAATGCTGCCAGATCCCCACATAAAGACCCTACTCATCAGATCTGCGTCCTCCCTGACTGGATCTGCGTCCTCTCTGCCCAGATCTGCTGGATCTGAGTCATACAAGGCTGAATCTGCTACTATCTCTCCAGATCTGCGTCCTACAAGGCTAGATCTGCTGCTAGCTCTTCAGATCTATGCTAGATCTGCCAATATCTCCTCAGATCTGCAACCTCAAAGGCTGGATCTGATGTTCTCTCTTCAGATCTAGGCTGGATCTGCCAATATCTCCTCAGATCTGCAATCTCCCAAGCTGGATCTAGTACTACCCTTCCAGATCTGCAACCTACAGAACCAGATCTGCAAATATCTGCTCAGATCTACAATCTCCAAGGCTGAATCTATCACTGTGCCTTCAGATCTGCGTCCTTCCTCTTCCTACTGGAACAACGTCCTCACTCCAAACTGATCTGCGTCCTTCCTGCTGCTGAAACTGCGTTTTTCCTGCTAGATCTGTGCAGCCACTAGAGGGCTTCTTCCTCTCCGACTCTCCACCTGAAACTGCTACTGAAACTGAAAGATAGAACTCAGAAATTAACCTTACTAGGGCGGGCACTCGAAGTCCCCCGAAGCTAAGGGTGAAACGAGAAATAACCTTACCAGGGCAGGCACTCGAAGTCCCCCGAGGCTAAGGGTGAGATCTCCGACCGGAGACACTCGTGCACTAAACAGTGCTGCAGACCGACTAAACAACCGGCGTGCTGAAGCAGACAAAAGTCTAGCTCTCAATATTAATATCAAAATATGCATGCCAAATGAAGTGGAAACCCCTCCTTTTATAATGCTAAACTCCCTCCAAAACTTAACTGCGTCCTTTACCTTGCAGTTACCCTTGGGTTAGCGTGAGGCCTCCCCTCATATACGTGTGGACCCCCAAGGCCCCCTCTTTAAGTTATAACGTTAATCAACTAGGAAAACACTTTATTTTATAAAGTGAGGTGACTAAAGTGAGGTGACCCCTCTTATTTCTCACTTTATTTATTATTTCTAGCTAAAGCGGCAAAATAAAGCAAAAATGAAATATTCCAATTAGCATGGCTAATTGGGAATATTACATCTTGTTTGAGGGTGTGAATCAATCTAGTTTTTTGTCTCCAGAACAAAGGTATTGCTACAGATTTTTTATTTCTCTGTTAGGTTAACTAGTAAGGTGCCCGATTTGCTGTACTCAGATTCTACTTAATAATATAAACCCTCCAGCAGCCAAAAAACCATTTTTCCCGCATTGGGTTTTTCTAGGGACAGTTGTCCAGAAAATCTTGTGTCACTTTGTCTATGTGCATGTATTCAGTTTAGATTTGTATCTGTGTAGGCTGTTAAAGTCTTTACTTTGATGTTAATACTAAACATTTCAGATCAATAACATGTATAAGTAGGAGAAGTAAATCGTGATTTAACATTAGGGTTTCTGCATAAGTAATATTTAGAAATTTTCACAGGTTGCAGTGAATTTAATTCGATATTTGCCGTAGGAAATTGCAAGTAAATTGTTTGTTTAATTAAACAATTAGAAGACTTAACATTAGTTGCTGCAATAGGATTCGGGATTCCAGAATCTTCATATAGTATCAGAGCATAGATTGTAAGTCAGAGAGCTTAGTAGCAGAAGGGAAGAGGAATTTCGTAGCTCTGCGTAAGTATCAGTTCGAAACCCTCAAATGCAGGACAGTCCTTTGGCCAGGAGGGTCAATTTCTTGAGGAAAAATCGATTTCTCTAAGAGAGCGACAGAGAAATCGGATTTCTCCAGATCGAGGATTATCAGAGGCAGAGGAAGTAGTCAATATTTTCCTTGTAGAGCAGATGTCTAGCTGGATGTAATATTTTGCATTAGTTACTTGTGCAAAATAGCGTCAGGAGGAAGAAAGAGCACACACTGAGGGAAAATTTTCCTCAGGGAACTTCTAGTCTCAGAAGTTCAATTTCTCTTGCAGATTAGCAGTCGTTGTGAGCAGAGTTACTCACTCTAACAAGGAGTGCTTAGAGCCTAGCAACAACTGAGCAAAATAGAAGAGGTTTTCGACATAGTTTTTGAGATGGAATCAGTCGGGCTGCGAGATCAGGATAGGTTGGATGGAGCATCCAACTATTTAATCTGGAAGGCAAGGATTTCCTTCCTTCTAGATGAAAACGATCACCAAGCATACATCAATAATGTGGTGGTTGTCCCCACGGATCCAGATCAGCGAAAGGCGTACAAGAAAGAGATGGCGAAGGCAAAGAGATTGATTCTCGATGGAGATTGGGATCATGTGGTTTCTCACAGAGCCAGGCTGGGAACAACCAAAGAGATGTGGGACTCCCTTTCCACACTATTGCAGGGATATTCCGAGCAGCGGAAGATGTATTTAGAAGAAAAGCTGAGATGTACCCGAATGCAGAAGGGGGAGTGCATAGACCCCTTCCTCACCAAGATTCAAGAGATTCGAGATTTGCTGGTAGCTATAGGGTCAGCGCCTTAGCCTTCAGAGATGGTGCGTATAACTCTCAATTTTGTCTCTGAGGAGTGGCAGGTGTTTGTCCAAAGTATTTTGGGCAGAGAAACCTTGCCAAGATGGGACAAAATGTGGGCAGATTTGCAGCAAGAGGAGTTGAGGCGAGATCAGGTGAAGAGCACCATTAATGGAAACAACATCAACAATGGGTCGAAGTAGGTGAAGGAAGAGGAGGATCTGTCCCTCGCATCAAAGGGGCAAGGGGAGCAGCATAGGAAGAAGAAGGACTTGTCGAAGGTCAAGTGCTTCAAGTGTGGCGAGTTAGGCCACTACAACACTCAGTGTCCTCTCAGGAAGAAGGACAAGGAGGAGAAGTCGGACCGACAGACAGCTTCTATTGAGATCGATAGGCTGTCCTCCAAGCTGGAGGAAGATTTCACCATGTTTGCAGACATCCCTCTAAGAGTGAGGTGGGGTGACTTGGTTTTGTAGCCCCAGAGTGCTACAGGTTGGGCAGATTTCTTGAGGATGCCCACCTCTTGAATCAGTACCTTGCTACGGGAGCCCACAGTGCGTAGTAGCAGGATGGACCATTTGAAAATTTACAAACAGTTGCAGTGATAGATTTATTTTTCCTACTTATTATTTCAATAAGTTACTATTCAAAAATCTTCTGGCAAATATCGAAATAAATACTACTGCAACATTCACAATTATATATGCAGAGAAATAAACAGTAGAGAACATAAGCACAAGAATCAATCACATGTACATAGTTATTTTTGGACAATTGTCCCCGGAAAAATCCAATGTGGGAAAACCGGTGCAGCAGATGAGGGTTTTATTAATTCTTCAACAAATGATATCTTTACAGGGAAAATATATGGTAGATAAATTCTGAATCACCTGAGACTGAATTTCCGGTTTACTTGGACAATTCTCTGACATCCAGAACAACCCCTGCATGCCCCTGCGTCTCTCTACGTGATTCACAACGCAGTCCTAACGCTGGACTACGTGAGTCTGCGTGGAGACTATGTGGGGTCTCTGCACTGCATCCTCAAGCTGCCTCCAGTGACCTACTGTTGCCCTTTGACCCTGATCTCAACCACCCTTGACCTCCTCCTTCTGCTTCTGCAACTTCTCGCCGTGCAACTCTTTCACTGTGATCGAATTCTACATCAGAATGGATCTCCTTCGGGTACTGAGTGTATGCTTGTCTTCCAAGTGACCCTCAAGCCTTCTTTTATAATCTTCCTGTTGGAGAAACAACAACCCAGATTAAAAGTTTAATCAATGGCTACGATTAAAACTTGACTTTATCCATGTTTCTAGAAGATTCGCACTCTAACTTAATATCCTTTAATTATTTCATTTCCCTAAGTTTAGACTTAGGGTCTTCATTAAAATAATTAATTATTTTAATAAGTCTTGAACCGAGTGGAATTTCCACAAACTAGTTAGCGTTGCTACTCTGGAAATCGATCTGCTAGTGAAATCGAATTGCTGAAGTGTATTCTCAAAGCCCTGTTGAGTTTCTTCTTATAATCTCTCGTTGAGACATAAATGACGACGATTAGAACTTAATCGATGGCTAAGATTAACTAGAACTCGATCCATGTCTTTTTCTAGAAGATTCACATCATGAATTGATTAATACCTTTTAATTAATCATATTACCTAAGTTTAGGCTTAGGAAATATTAAAAAAACTGATTAATTATTTTATTTAAGTCGTCTCTAGATGGAATTTCTAGAAACAATTTCTGGGTTTTGGAGAATGCATGCATTTTAACCTCTCTGCCAAATCTTCAGGCTAGAACACATCCAATGCTACAAAAACTAACAAAAATCACATTTACATATGTCATTATGAAGATCGAACCTAGTTACACTTTTCAACAAGCAACTTCAAACCACTATATATACCCAAGCATTTGACCTAGTTTGAATATATCCAAGAGATGATTTCGATCTGCAGTTCCAAGACAAGAAAAGAATGCGAATAGCCCAGAAATGAAGGAAGATCATAACAATGAAGAGGAAATATTTATCTGATCTAAGGGAAGACAAATTTTTTGTTTCTATGCCACATGTATGGGTGAACTATAGTCTAAAGTATTGAAGGGCTGAGAGTATAAGATAGAGAGCACCAACCAAAAATTGCAGAAGACAAAGGTGAGGGCCGAGACCTTGTTTTGACGGATATCTTATGTTGAATTTTGAGATTTTGATTGAGGTTTGATTTGTCTACATGGGAGGTTGACTTGATGGATGGAGGGAGTCTATGTTTTTGGTCAAAAGGTCTAGGTTGTCTCATTTGATTTGGTTCTAAAGAAGAGAAGAAGAATTTCTGGGTTTTCCCCTAGGAGAGGGGTTTTGCCTTGGCTTAGTGCCTACATCTTGTCTCTTTTTTGTTTGTGATCTTCATTGTTTGGCATTTGTCTTGATGGGAAGAACATAATAATTGGAAAGAACTAATAAGAAACTTCACAAGAAAATTTCAAAGAAAGATAAATCAAAATAATAAAAACCCTAACTACGTTTCCCTAATGGATTTCTCAACATCAAGAGCGTCCACGACACATTCAACAAAGTAACCAAACTATTCCACAATATCTTAGGCAAAGATGAAAACAATTTCCAGAGCTTGGGAGCACTTCCAACTCACACCTTACAGATGGAGAGAGCAAACCCTTATATGGATTTGAGCTCAACTCCTTTTACAATGAAAAAGTATTTGTTTTCGTAGATCCATTAGTCCTCCAAGGAATAATATACAACAACCCTCTCATCATCTACCTTACTAAAAGTGGCAATGTGTTGTTAAGATCCACTATCCTTTCCTCGAAGAATTAATGAGATAACCATCTTCCACAAGGAGAACAATAGAGTAGTGTTCTCATCTTAACTAATTCCACGAGATATTTTCAACAATAATAAACTGTGTTAGTTATGTACAAGCTCCCAAAATAACCAAGAAGGTAACAACCTCCTGAATGTGGTCTCCAAGGTGTCATACAAAATTTAAGGGGATTGATCCATGCACAAGAAAAAGTGTTTGCATTATATGTTGTATGAGACCCTTGGCTGTTCAAAATGGTTTTGTAATACATCCATGTGACAAATGTTCAAATAAGGTGGTGAGAAGGCTTAAAGAGTGGGAGGATTACCCCATCTTATGTTTTATCCACTGAAATATCAACTCGAATCTTCATAAAATTGGCCCCATGTGCCCTGTCATATGGAATTGACTTGGTTTGAATGAGCTAAGTCACAATTCTGTGGCCAATATATGCAAGGAGTGATGGCTCAAGGCAACGACTCAATTAGCATACAGTCCAAAGTCTATGTATTGGCCTCTCTTTAAGTAAAATTAAAGGGAAACTCCATCTTGACCCTTGTTTCAACAAAATGTGGGAGTTGTTTGGCACCCCTCATCACTTAATTCATAAGCAATTACAATGTGGTTGTCCACGTAAAGTCAAATTAGAAAGGTGGCTCCATGCATTAAAACATTACTATGACATTAATGGATCCTATGGCACCGTCCTCTCATAGTTTATTAGCAAGCCATATAAAACAATCAATTGCATGGGATAAGGAAGGGGGTGGCCCCTTAAAGTATATATATGATGTCATTTCCAATTTTTCGCCATCCCATTACTTGATATGGTGGTTTTGCTAGAGTATGATAATGAAAGGGGTGCCCCCTTTAGAATAAATTTGCCACCACATTTGTTACAATGGTTAGGATGACCATTAGAAATGTTATCTTCTAGAAAACTCCACCATAAGCGAAAGTCATAATAAAATGGGGCTATGTAATAAACTTGTCATCACGAACTAGGATCACAACATGCCACCTTTTTAATCCTTACTTCCATAAGTAAGATACAAAAGTGTTAGGTTAACATGAAAACACGGTCATAATCCTTTTACCAGTGATGTCTCATAGCACCATAACACACGGTCATAATCCTTCTACCAATGATGTCTCATAGCACCATAGAGTGTATCACAATTGTCCATCAATGTAACAAGTGCAACCACGAGGAGAGGACTAAGAACCAAGTCTATCCACCATATAATCTACCTCACATCCCATATTACTAGTATCCAATCTTTGTGGGCTAGAAACATCATACATGGACCAATATATAACATCCCATGCCATGATGAGGTAAGAGGATCCATTACCATCAATTTGCTCAACCAAAATGCAACATCTCAAAGCAAAAGAGAAGGTGTATACTTCAAATGCATTAACATCCCTGTGGGTTACCCTAAAAATGTTGCCATGTGATGAAAATCACAAGTTTACCTCTATTAATTTTGGGCAACTAGGTCCAAACTCCATGTTGCACTACTCATATGACGATGGTCAAATTTTGGTTGGATTCCTCTTTCGAAGAGGTGCAAGATTGATCTAAAGATCATCTTGATTAGATGAGCAGAACATATATTTTGAATTTATTTTCCACACATGTGCAAGGTCGGCTAGATTTGTAATGTAGGGTCACATGCCTAATAGATGTGTCACACACCCTCACTGATGGATATAAATTGGAGAGACTTGGAGGTCATTTGCTCATCAACTCATCACACATTCTCTCATTATGATTTGATTGGTTCGATAGCCTTTGGAGGCCTTTTTCCCCTCACACGTGTGGAGTTGAAGCTATTGTTTTCTGCGGATCTATTTAGGGCTTTTTCCTGCAGCGTTGACCATCGTTGACCGTGGTCAACCCTTGGTCATTTGACCTGAAAATGCTGCCAAAATTCCGATTTTGAGAGGCCGTACTGCTGGGCACTAAAATCGATGAAATCAAAGTTGTTTGACCGAAGCCCTAATCTGCTACGTTGAATTTTCTGTTGCTGTCTTGAGTTGATTTTTCTGCGTTGACTTTGGGTTGACCAACGTTGACTTTTGATGAACTGTCTTTGAGGGCTGTGGGTGTGACACTTGGAGGATTGACTGACCAAGAAGGACTTTGCTGGCTGAAGCATCATGTTCATTGTCGTAATGCAACAATATCTCATATCTTTGCTGGACAAAAGGAATTGTAAATCTGATATATATTATTGGCTTGTCTTCTGTTGATCTATTATTGTGTTCTATCAACATTTTTACTTTCATGTTTATGTGATTGCTATTTTGTATCAGGCCTAAGAAAGATTGAAGTTAAATTGCATCAAGCATAGACCACCATGGTTATCTAAATTTAACATGGAATCAGAGCTGAGGTGAAGACAAAGTCCAAGCTAGTGTTAAAAGCAATCATTGAAGGAAGGAATCCTATCAAGGACAGATGGCCTCCTCAACCTACAAGGGTTTCAAGGCTGATGATAAATTGATTGATAAGTCTGATTATTATGCATGGAAGATGTCCTTGGATTTGGTACTAGAAGATCAAGATGTCATGGACTATGTGTAGGAGAAGATTCAAGAGCCTCCATCAAATGCCACTGCTACCACAAAGACGAAGTATAGAAAAAGGGAAATCAAAGAAAAGATGATTATCCAAGATTCTATTCATAAGCACTTGGTTGCTCACATTTTTGAGCTGAACACATCTAAAGAGATGTATGATAAGCTGGTTAGTATGTTCAAGGCTAGCAATGCTAATCAAATCCTTTTCTTCAAGAATCAATTGAAGAACATCAAGAAGGGCAAGGATGAATCTATTCAATCCTATCTTATGAGGCTCACTGAAATCAAGAATAACCTCCTAGCTATTGGGGAAGGAATATCTGATCGAGAGATGGTTCTTATTGCACTTGGAGGTCTCCCCCGTGATTGGTATGTATTCAATAACACTATTCTTAATAATAATGTGAATCCTGATTTTGATGAAATATTGACAAGATTGACTCAAGAGGAAACAAGAATGATGGAGTATGCCTCTAATGGAAATGGAAGTGACCCTACTGCCTTAGCCGCTCATGCAAAGAAGAAGAATCATGGTGGCCCGAGAAATAAAAAAAATGGTAGAGCGGGGCCCAAAGGAAGGAAGGGAAGATGTTACACTTGTAACAAGACTGGTCACTATGCAAGAGATTGCCCTAATAGAAGGGACTCTCCAAGGGATGATGACAACAACAACTTGAGAGGAATGGCAGGAACAACAGGTTCAAAGGAAAAAGGAAGGCTCCCTCTGATCGTAGTCGAAATGGGAAACCTTTCAAGAGGTCAAGAAATTCCAGGTACGATGAGTCTAATGTTGTTGATAATAAGAGAAATGAATTTATCCTTGTATCTACCCTCTTTGTTGCATCTCCTCCCGACACCCTAGATGTCTTGTTGATTGATAGTGGTGCTTCAAGGCACCTCACTGGTTATAAAGAAGCCCTCTCTGATTTTATTGAGAAGGATACAAATTTGTAAATTATCCTTGGAGATAATGCCACCTATCCCGTGAAAGGGACAGGGACTGTGACCCTCCATCTATCTCAAGGTCAAGTCCTCTGATTACAAGATGTGTTGTGCGTACCTGATTTGAAGAAGAAACTTATGTCCATTTCGGCAATGGAAGACAAAGGGTTCAAGGTGGCATTCGTTGATGGAAAGGTACGTATTTAGAAGAAGAACTTTAAGGAAGCTCTTACTATTGGTTTTATAGTTTATACACTCTACCAGGTTGGAGGAAGCCCATTGGGGGCTATGTCATGTGATACAACTCTTCAAACATAGTTATGGCACCGAAGGTTTGCACACCTTCATTACAAAGCCCTTCCCGAAGCAAGGAAGGTGGTGACAGGGATGCTTGAATTTAGAGGTGATCATGAAGGTATATGTTAGGGTTGTGCCGAAGGGAAGCATACAAGAGGGCCATTCTCCTCTAGTGTCACAAAGACAACTGATATCTTGCAGTTGATACATTCTGACTTATCTGGTATGCTGCCCGTGACATCCTTGGGAGGATCTTCCTATTACATGACTTTTACAGATGACTTCTCCCGCAAGACTTGGATATATTTTTTGAAGAAGAAGGATGAAGCATTCAAATGGTTTCGTACCTTCAAGGCCTTGGTGGAAAATCAAACCAAGAAGAAAATGAAAGTTTTGAGGACCGACAATGGGACCAAGTATGAGTTAAATGAGTTTAATGACATTCGTAGAGAAGCTGCGATTAAGAGGGAGACCACAACTCCGTATACTCCTGAGCAAAATGGTGTTGCTGAAAAAAAGAACAGGACCATTGTGGAAGCTACCCTCGACATGCTATGTGACCAAGGTCTTCCAAAGTTTCTATGGGGAGAAGCTGCAAACACTGCTGTGTACGTTCAAAATAGATGCCCACATTTCGCTTTGGACTCCAAAACTCCCGAAGAAGTCTTCTCTGATAAGAAACATGATGTTTCTCATTTTAGAGTTTTTGGTTGTCCTGTTTACTTTCATGTGCCGAAAGAAAAGAGACGCAAGTTGGATGCTTCTGGAAAGAAGGGAATGTTTGTGGGCTACAGTGAAACTTCGAAGGCATAAAGAATCTATTGAGATTTTGTGTATTTGGTGTAGCATCAATTGTGCTCTAGCTCCCAAACTTTGTGGAGGGACTAGAGTACACTTGATCTACAAGATCCAGAAAGGGATTTGGGAAATTTCATCTGGTTTAGGAGATATTAAATTAATTAATTATTTTAGTGTATTTCGTAAGTTAAAACTTAGGGAACTTAAATAATTAAAGTGAATTTAATTAAACATGTGATGAAATTGTCTTAAGTCACACGGATCAAGCTTTCTTTTAATCTTAGCCATTGATTCAAGATTTGATCATGGCCGTTGATTTGTCAACGAGAAAAGTATAAACGAAAGGCTTGGGATCATTTGTAAAGACACACAGAGGCAGAGCACTGAAGCTAAGAGATTCTAGGGCAGGGTTTGCTAAGAATACTCAGAAGTGTTTCAGCTGCAGAGAGGGGAATTTAGGCCAAGGGGATGATTTGATCCCGGGGTCTAGAATACACAAGAGACAGAGATCATCTCAAGGATAACATAGAGGAAGGCAGCAGTAGCAGCAACAAGGATAGCGCAGTCCCTCCAAGGGCAGCGTGATTTTTAGCAGGAAACCCTTTGGGGTTACGCAGAGACCCTTCAAGGGCAACGTAGTGACTGCGTCACCCAGTCTAGGGTAACGTAGTCCCTTCCTGAGCAGTGCTGAGGGTTTGGAGAACTTCAGAGGCTGATGCAGAGACTTTCAGGGGCATTGCTGGGGTTTCTAGGCCCTAATCTTGGCTGAGTTCTGTAAATCTCGTTTGAGGGTGTGGATCAGTCATTATTTTGGCCCTAGATCAGCCAGTGAGCTGTGGATCTAGTGTTTTCTCTGTCGGGTTTTCCAGATCTGGAACCCAGATTTGTGTATTCAGAAATTTTCTTAATAATAAGACCCTCCATCAGCCAGAGACCGGTTTTCCCGCATTGGGTTTTTCTGGGGACTATTTGTCCAGAAATAACTGCGTCACTTTGTCAATGTGTGCATGTGCTTATTCTAGATCTGGATTTGTAGAGATCTGTTATGTGTTTTGCTTCGATTTTAACTTGAATTTATTTAGTTAATAACTTGTCTAAGTAGGAGCATAACCGGATTAACAGTAATAATTTCGGCATAAGGTATAAGATTTAAAAATTTCTACATGGTATCAGAGCAATTGCAGATCTAGGAGGGACACCAGCAGAAGAGACTAAAAGTTCTAGCTGCAGGAAGCAGCTGGAAAAGCAGCAGAAAACGTATATCTGAAGGGACAATGCAGTTTTTAGAGGTAGATTCACGCAGAGGGAAGGGTGACGCTGTCCAGTGTTGTGTCCTAGCAAGCCCACTCAATTACTACGCAGAGGCAGCTCAGAAACAACGCTGGTTTGGTGTAATATTCCTAATTAGCACTGCTAATTGGAATATTTCATTTTTGTATAGTTTTGCCGCCTTTAGTTAAATTAATAAATAAAGTGAGTATTAAGGGGTCAACTCACTTAATAAAATAAAGTGCTTTCCTAGTTGATGAACGTTGTGACTTAAAGGAGTGGCCTTGGGGGTCCACACACACATGAGGGAAGGCCTCACGCTGACCCTAAGGTAACTGCGCAGGTCAAGGAGGAGAGCAAGGACGCAGTTAGGGTTTTGAGAGAGCTAGCACTATAAAAGGTGGGGTTTTCACTCCATTTGGCATTGTTGATATGATATTGATATTGAGAGCTAGACTTCTGTCTACTTCAGCACGCCGGTTGTTTAGTCGGTCTGCAGCACTGTTTAGTGCGAACTGAGTGTCTCCGGTCGGAGATCTCGCCCTTGGCTCCGGGGGACTTCGAGTGCCTGCTCGAGCAAGGTTTTTCCTTCAGTTTCAATTGGTGATTTGCAGTGGATTTCTGGTGGACGTTTTGCAGAAGAGCTGCCCCTTGAGTGACTGCGCAGTCTAGGAGAGAAAACGTAGTTCCAGTTAGGGAGGACGCAGTCATTGTTGTGCAGTGTTGTTGTGAGGTGGTTTGGCGGTGGTTTCAGCGTTTTCCAGCATTGGGAGGTTGTTGATTCAGCCGGAGGTTTTGCAGGAGAGTTTGGGCCCCTTTTCCCAGTGTTTTCTTGGGCTTCTGCGCTGTTCCTGGGAGAGACAGCGTTTTCTCTGGAGGGGGTTTGTTTGGTGGATTTTCGGAGGTAGAGCACTTGCTTCACGATTTCTGGGTTTTGTCCGGAGGGTTGAGTACAGTTAGCCTTCCGATTTTCAGCTCATTCCGGTGTGGGGATCAGCCCCTAGTTCCAGCACATTGCAGCAGCAGTTTCCTACGGCAGTTTCTCCAGCAGCTAGGACGCAGTCTCTGTTGTAGCCATTTATTATTCTGAGAGGGTCTCCACTTGCCTAGAGCAAGGATAGGTGCACTCATTCTGATTATCTCTTGTACCCATATATATGTATTCTCAGATTAATAAAATGGCTTAGCGTTCTGGTATTTTATGTGTATTTGTTCCATATTCTAGTTCCGGCATTTTGTTCTATATAGCTGCTTGTTGTTTTTCTGTGTATTACTGTCTATTTCCCGTTGGGGATATTACAGTGGTATCAGAGCATAGTTCTGGCTCAGCCTGTGGTGCTAGCAGTCTATGACGCCCGGGGATAATCCCTACCTTGATCAGGGGAGACACAGGGACGTTGAGAGTAGGTGGAAGTTTCCCTTCGGAGGGGAGGATTCTAATCAGGAGCCACCTGAGACAGATTCAGAGCAGGAGCAGCCTGTGAGGGACACAGAGCAGCGGAACCCGATGGCAGACGAGGAGAGGAGATGGGATGCGCTCCTCCATCACATGCAGGAGATGACGCGGAGACTCACGGCCATAGAGGTCGGACAGAGAGAACCTCCCAGGGTTTTCCAGATCGGTGAGGGATCGGGTATGTCTCACCATGTGCCAGTGCATGATGCTATCCCCATTGTGGCATCTCATGCACCCACGCGATCCACTATGCCCACATTCTTGCCAGAGGACGCAGGGGCAGGGGTACAGGGAGGTGCACAGAGGGATATTCCCGCACCCACGCGATCCACCATGCCTACCTTCTTGGCAGAGGACACAGGGACAGCAGTACAGCGAGAGATAGATCCGGCTCGGATGGCTGGCCTTTTTGCAGAGTACCAGGCTTACGGATAGGCGTTCATGGACTCTCTCACCTTCAGAGACTATCTCCAGGTCCAGCATGACAGCAGGCCCCGTGATCATCACCGAGGGCACAGACACCACTATGATGACCACCGCGCAGCTAGTAGATTTCATTTGCCCGCGTTTGATGGCTCATCAAACAGGTCGGCAAAGTCTTGGGTGGAGAAGCTGGACATCTATTTTCAGCTTAACCCGATGTCGCAGTCAGAGGCCATTAAGGTGGCAACCTTACATCTGGACGGTGAGGCCCAGGACTGGTGGTTCCATGGGATGACGACACTCGGACATTCTGCAGTGACGACATATGCCGAGTTTACCCGGAGGGTGATAGAGCGCTTTGAC
The DNA here is from genome assembly GCA_034641835.2 of Pinus albicaulis. Lineage (NCBI taxonomy): Eukaryota > Viridiplantae > Streptophyta > Pinopsida > Pinales > Pinaceae > Pinus > Pinus albicaulis. The sequence continues at coordinate 1,237,930,317 of CM076582.1, read as the reverse complement.
AGGAGGGATCCGGAGCAGCATTTTGTTGAGCTGACGAAGCTCAAACAGTCTTGGAGTGCAGAGACATACATTTCGGACTTCTTGAGGATTTCGGTGATGGTCCCTGATTTGTCGGCGGCTCGGATGGTTTACATGTTTGTGGAGGGGTTGTCAGAGCCACTCCGTGGCCTAGTCCGGTCGAACAAACCGGCTACCCTTCAGGATGCCATCAGCAGGACTCGGGACTTACAGGATGTCTTACCCAGGACTCGGACACCTTATCCCCAGAGACAGGCCTTCCAGCCTAAGGGTAAGGACACGAGGGTTCCGCCTCCCAAGGCGAATCCTGGACGAGGGCAGTTTGATGATGAGGCTAGGAGAGAGTTGAGGAGGAAGCGGTTGTGCTTCACTTGCCAGGAGCCATGGGCACCGGGACATAGGTGTGCTGCAGGGAAAGCACATTTCATTGAGGTCTTCTCCGAGAGCAGTGGAGAAGAGGATGAGGGGGATGACGTGGAGGCAGGAGATTGTTATGCAGCGCAGGGTACCTTACCACCTCCACCACCCGCAGCAGGTGGGGCATCGTTTGCACCCACTGGGGGAGCTCTAGCCGCATTGCGGGGAGTTCCCAAGTACTTGACACTGCGCGTACGGGGGACAGTGCGCGGACAGCGGGTTTCAGTCTTAGTTGATAGTGGGGCCACCCACAATTTTATTGATGCCCAGATGGTTGAGCGGAGAGGCATACAGACAGAGGGCTTTGATGGGTTTTCCGTCTTGGTCCCAGGAGATCAGACCATGGCATGTGCTCGATATGTTCCGGAGTTATCGGTGACGATGGGCACTTATACATTGACAGATCACTTCTTTGTGGTGGACATTCCGGACACCAACCTGATACTGGGTGTTCAGTGGCTTATTACTCTAGGGAAGGTCACGACAGATTGGAAGGCCCTAGAGATGGAGTGGGATGATCCCAAGACGGGGAGGCATGAGAAGATACGGGGGCAGCACACATACCCACCTCAGACGGTGTCAGCACACAGTATGGAGGCGACCTTCCGCAAGGGAGATATAGAGTGGGCGGTAGAGTTGCGGGCTTCAGAGGCAGTGGATACAGGGCAGACAGTGCATCCTGATATACAGTCTATTCTCGACAGGTATGCGGTGGTTTTCGGGGATATTCCACCAGGGCAGCCACCAGATCAGGGGTTTGAGCACACGATCGAGCTTGAGCAGGGGATATAGGTCGTGATTACCACACCGTATAGGCATCCCAAGGCCTATCGGGACGAGATAGAGCGGGCTATCCAGGAGTTGCTGGCCCTTGGTCACATTCGGCCCAGCACGAGTCCTTTCGCTTCTTCTGTAGTGTTGGTGAAGAAGAAGGACGGCACATTGCACATGTGCATTGACTACAGGGATCTGAATAAGAAGACCTTGAAGAACAGGTACCCCATCCCCAGGATCGATGAGATGATGGATGAGTTGAGAGGAGCACGGTTCTTCTCGAAGATTGACTTGAGATCCGGGTACCATCAGATACGCGTGAGGGAACAGGACATTCCCAAGACCGCTTTCAGGTGTCACTATGGGCACTTTGAGTTTCTGGTCATGCCATTCAGGCTGACCAATGCACCTGCTACTTTCCAGTCATGCATGAACCACATTTTCAGGGGTCATCTGAGGAAGTTTGTGCTGGTCTTCTTTGATGACATACTTATATACGGCAGGACTTGGGAGGAGCACCTCCAGCATATTGAGACTGTTTTGCACATCTTGGAGGAGCAGCAGTTCTATGCCAAGCTCTCCAAGTGTGAGTTCGGGTTGACAGAGATGCTATATCTGGGGCACATTATAGGAGTGGACGGAGTGAGGGTCCACGAGGAGAAGATCAGGGCCATCAGGGATTGGCCAGAGCCGCGGAATGTGACGGAGCTTCGGGGATTTATTGGTATTTGCACATACTACAGGAAGTTCGTCAAGGGCTTCTCTCAGCTTGCTGCACCCCTCACGGATTTGACGAGGAAGGGGGCATTCAGTTGGTCGGACACAGCACAGCGAGCTTTTGACAAGCTCAAGGAGGTGATGAGCAGTTGTCCCGTGTTGGCGTTGCCAGATTTTACACAGCCCTTTGTCCTAGAGTGTGATGCATCAGGAGAGGGGATTGGTGCAGTTTTGATGCAGGGCGGTCACCCGATTGCTTTTGAGAGCCGGAAGCTCCTTCCACACGAGAGGTTGTATCCCATATACAACAAGGAGATGTTGGCCATTATGCATGCATTGGCCAAATACCGGCAGTATCTAGTGGGTAGCAAATTCAGGGTGAGGACAGATCATAACAGCCTGAGGTACTTTCTGGAGCAGAAGCAGTTGCAGGAGAGACAGCAGAAGTGGATCAGCAAGATCCAAGCCTATGACTTCGACATAGAGTATGTCAAAGGCAAGAACAACGTGGTAGCTGATGCCCTTTCTCGTAGACCGGCCACGTTGTCACTCATGAGTTTGGACGCTGATTGGAGGGCTCGACTGCTGGTTGAGTACTCCAAGGATAGGTTTGCATGTGAGGTTCTGGATGGGCAGGTAGCTGATGACAGGTACAGGGTGATCGATGAGATCATTTATTACAGGGACAGGATCTTCTTGACTGAGGGATCTCAGCTCAAGAAGAAGATACTCCAGGCTTCACACGATTCACCATTGGCGGGCCATCAGGGGTTCACCAAGACATACAGGGCTATTCGGGAGAGGTTCTCATGGAAGGGCCTCAAGGAGGACGTACTCCGGCATGTCAGGGAGTGCGATGTTTGCCAGAGGAACAAGGGAGAGATGAGCCATCCTGCAGGGTTGTTGCAGCCTCTTCCCATTCCGGAGGGGAAATGGGAGAGCATCTCGATGGATTTCATCACAGGGTTGCCCATGGTGCAGGGCAAGGAGTGCATCTTCGTAGTCGTTGACCGGCTGACGAAGTATGCCCATTTTTTTGCCATATCCGCACATCACACAGCAGCGCAGGTGGCTGAGCTGTTCTTCAGGGAGATTTTCAGATTACATGGTCTGCCCAAGACCATCGTCAGTGACAGGGACAGCCGCTTCATGGGCGGATTCTGGCAGGAGCTCTTCCGACTAGTGGGGACCGAGTTGACACCGAGCACTAGTTATCACCCCCAGACGGACGGACAGACAGAGATAGTTAACAAGTGGCTGGAGGGCTACTTGCGTAACTACGTCAGTGGACAGCAGAGGGCATGGCTGAAGTGGCTGCATCTGGGCGAGTACTGCTACAACACGACGCATCATATGTCTATTGGTATGTCACCTTTTTATGCTTTGTATGGATATCATTCCTTATCTTTTGTGGACATGATGTTTGGTGTTAGCAGGGCTCCGAGAGCCAAGTTATGGATCCAAGAGAGCCAAGATATCCTCCGAGCTCTCAAGGATAACATAGCCACAACACAGAATCAGCAGAAGTTGTATGCTGATAAGGGTCGGGTGGAGAGACACTTCGAGGTAGGGGACTTGGTCTACCTACGGTTACAGCCATACCGACAGTCTTCGCTCAAGCAGAAGGGGGCGGAGAAGCTTAAGCCCCGCTTTTATGGTCCCTACAGGGTGATACGCAGGATTGGGCAGGTTGCGTATGAGTTGGAGCTGCCCCAAGGCAGCAAGATTCATAACATCTTTCATGTATCATGCCTGAAAAAGGCACTGGGCCAGCAGGTGACAGTCACCGAGGAGCTACCACCCACGGATGATGAGGGGCATCTGGTGTTGCAGCCGGAGGCTATTATTGACACTAGGGAGAGGCAGCTGAGGAGCAGGAAGATCAGGGAGTTCTTGGTGAGGTGGAAGAACTTGCCGGATGAGGATGCCACTTGGGAGGATGAGAGGATCTTGCAGCATCCATCACTTCAGTTGCTTGAGGACAAGCAACGTTCTGCCGGGGGAGACTGTAATATTCCAAATTAGCATTGCTAATTGGAATATTTCATTTTTGTTTAATTTTGCCGCTTTAGCTAAAAATAATAAATAAAGTGAGAAATAAGAGGGGTCATCTCACTTTATAAAATAAAGTGCTTTTCCTAGTTGATTGACGTTGTAACTTAAAGGGGGGCCTTGGGGGTCCACACAAGTATGAGGGAAGGCCTCACGCTGACCCAAGGGTAACTGCGCAGGCCAAAGAGGGTGAAGGACGCAGTCAAGGTTTTGGAGGGAGTTTAGCACTATAAAGGAGGGGTTTCCACTTCATTTGGCATTGTTGATATGATATTGATATTGAGAGCTAGACTTCTGTCTACTTCAGCACGCCGATTGTTTAGTCGGTCTGCAGCACTGTTTAGTGCGAACTGAGTGTCTCCGGTCGGAGATCTCACCCTTGACTCCGGGGGACTTCGAGTGCCCGCTCGAGCAAGGTATTTCCTTCAGTTTCTGTAGGTGGTTTGCAGTGGATTTTTGGGTAGACGTTGCAGAGGAGTTGGCCACTTGAAGTGACTGCGCAGTCCAGGAGAGAGGACGCAGTTCTGCAGGGAGGACGCAGTCTTTGTTGAGCAGCGTTGTTGTAGGGTGATTTGGCAGTGGGTTCAGCGTTTTTCAGCCTTGAGGAGATTGCTATTTCATCCGAAGGTTTTGCAGGAGGATTCAGCTCCTTTTCTCAGCGTGTTTCTTGAGCTTCTGCGCTGTTCCTGGGAGAGACAGCGTTTTCACTGAGGAGGGTTTATTTGGTGGATTTTCGGAGGTGGAGCACTTGCTTCACGGTTTCTGGGTTTTGTCCGGAGGGTTGAGTACAGCTAGCCTTTCGATTTTCAGCTCATTCCGGTGTGGGGATCAGCGCCTAGTTCCAGCCCATTGCAGCAGCAGTTTTTCTACGGCAGTTTCTCCAGCAGCTAGGACGCAGTCTCTGTTGTAGCCATTTCTTATTCTGAGAGGGTCTCCACTTGCCTAGAGCAAGGATAGGTGCACTCATTCTGATTATCTCTTGTACCCATATATATGCATTCTTAGATTAATAAAATGGCTTAGCGTTCTGGTATTTTATGTGTATTTGTCCCATATTCTAGTTCCGGCATTTGGTTCTATATAGCTGCTTGTTATTTTGCTGTGTATTACTGTCTATTTCCCTTTGGGGATATTACATTTGGTCTGAAGCCAGCGAGTGTGATTTAGATCTAAATTTGTCAGATCCAGAAAAGACTATAGAAAAGCTGTAGAAATTCAGAAGAGCCGATGGGGTTAAAATTCTGAAGTTTTCAGATTTTTAGCCTTAGCACAAGTGACAAAGATTGGGAGGAGATCAACTTCTCAGGAAGTTTCTTGCCAAAGGAAACTTGCAGTTTGATCAGAGGATCAAAGAAGAAGCTGAATCATAGTTGATTTGTTAGATTTCCAAGGAGGGAAATCAAGTGTCAAAGGAAACAGAAGGCACCTGTTTCACCAAGGGCCTTAGATCCATTTCTCTAGCAAAGAGAAAAGGAAGTTCCGACACATTCTGAGCAGATGGCTCTTGATGGACTACATGATCAGGATAGGCTAGATGGCCTCTCAAACTTTTCGGTTTGGAAGGCAAGGATCCTGATTATCCTTGAGGCATACAATCTAAGAGACCATGCAGAGCAGACTTTGGCCACACCGACAGATGCGGATCTCCTTCGGAAGGATAAGGAAGCTGCTGGGCATGCCAAGCCGCTGATTATGGATGGTATCAAGGACCATATTGTACCACACGTAGCTAAGAAAAAGACAGCTAACGAGATGTGGAAGGCCTTAACTTCCCTGTATGAGGGAAAAATGTTGTTGGACCCAGATGAGGTCATTCATGATGAACAAGGGAGAAGACATGGAGCACTTCCTTTTCAGACTGCAGTCAATTAGAGATCAGCTGACTGCAACGGGTGCAATGGTGGATGATGTTGTGATAGTTAGTACTGCCCTCAATGTAGTCACAGATGAGTGGGAAACCTTTGTCCAAAGTATCTTGGGTATAGTAGACCTCCCAGATTGGGACAACTTGTGGTCAATTTTGCGTCAAGAACTCCGCAGGTTCACCAAGAGGCAGCACAACCCAGGATTGAGAAAAGTGAAGAAGGAAGATGAGGAAGATGTAGTCAAAGAAGAAGAAGGATCTTTCAAAGATCAAGTGCTTCCAGTGTGGTGAAATGGGACATTTTGCCAGCGATTGTCCTCAGAAGAAGAAGGACAAGGAAGCATTTTCTTCCAAAGTAGCTGTGGCAGATGATGGGTCCGAAGATGATGCAGCCATGAGTGCTCATGAACCACGGAGGTGGGGTGACATGGACATGTAGAGAAGCTACATGGAGGAAAGGCGGGATCCTTTAGCAGCTCATCTCTTGGATCACATGCGAGCTACGACAGCCTTAAGACAGTAGTGGGACAAGTGGAGGAATGGGTGCATAGATCACAGATGAAGCAGAGGCAGATCTGAATACTGGAAGGAGCAGCGCATAGCAAATCAGCAACAGCGTAGAAGCAGTAGCAGCGCAGAGCAAAGCAGCAACAACGTAGAAGCAGTAGCACCGCAGAGGCTGATGTGACTTTAGCAGCGCAGAGCAGTGCTACTTACGCAGTGCAAAGCTAGAGCAGCACAGAAGGCTTCAGAGGGACAGCGTAGTATAGCAGCAACATGATAGATTTCAGCACAAGGGGCTGATGTGACTTCAGTAGTGTAGAGGGAGTCTGATTACGCAGACAGAGCTGTAGCTATTCCTTAGATGCCAACACAGATTTGTAGCTTATGGGGCTTCAGTTATGAGGATGCAACCCATCAGACTTGTTTGTCAAAGATTGGGTAGGAGATTCAATTGTTTCTCTCAACAACTGAAGTTGCAGTGCAATAGATCAGCAGTGGCAGTGCTATGATCAACACAAATGCAACATATTGAGAGGGAGTTGCAGTACAGTGGTTGCAGTGGCAGTGGCAAAGTCATGGGCAACAACAGTGTAGAGTTGAGTGGCAACAGGCCAAGCTTCAACAGCACAAAACCAATACTCCAAGTCTTGTAATGCATAGTGTGATGTATTGCTAGAGCACACCCTTGATGCTAAGAGGGAGTGTTGAGATTTTGTGTATTTGGGGTAGCATCAGTTGTGCTCTAGCTCCCAAACTTTGTGGAGGGACTAGAGTACAAGTAATCTACAAGACCCAGATATGGATTTGGGAAATTTCATCTGGTTTAGGAGATATTAAATTAATTAATTATTTTAGTGTATTTCCTAAGTTAAAACTTACATAATTTAAATAATTAAAGTGAATTTAATTAAACATGTGATGAAATTATCTCAAGTCACACAGATCAATCTTTCTTTAAATCTTAGCCATTGATTCAAGATTTGATCATGGCCGTTGATTTGTCAACGAGAAAAGTATAAAGGAAAGGCTTGGGGTCATTTGTAAAGACACACAGAGGTAGAGCACTGAAGCTAAGCTGAGATTCTAGGGCAGGGTTTGCTAAGAATACTCGGAAGTGTTTCAGCGGCAGAGAGGGGAATTTAGGCCAAGGGGATGATCTGATCCTGGGGTCTAGAATACACAAGAGGCAGAGATCAACTCAAGGACAGCGCAAAGGAAGGCGACAACAACAGCAGCAGGGACAACATAGTCCCTCCAAGGACATCGTGATTTTTAGCAGGAAACCCTCTGGGGTTACGCAAAGACCCTTCAGCGGCAGCGTAGTGACTGCGTCACCCAGTTTGGGGTAACGCAGTCCCTTCCGGAGTAGCGCTGAGGGTTTGGAGGACTTCAGAGGCCGGCGCAGAGGCTTTCAGGGGCAACGCTGGGGTTTCTAGGCCCTAATCTTGCCTGAGTTCTGTAAATCCCATTTGAGGGTGTGGATCAGTCATTATTTTGGCCCTAGATCAGCCAGTGAGCTGTAGATCTAGTGTTTTCTCTGTCGGGTTTTCCAGATCTGGAACCCAGATTTGTGTATTCAGAAATATTCTTAATAATAAGACCCTCCAGCAACCAGAGACCGGTTTTCCCGCGTTGGGTTTTTCCGTGGACTATTTGTCCAGAAATAACTGTCACTTTGTCAATGTGTGCATGTGCTTATTCTAGATCTGGATTGGTAGAGATCTGTTATGTGTTTTACTTCGATTTTAACTTGAATTTATTTAGTTAATAACATGTTTAAGTAGGAGGAGCATAACCCGATTAACAGTAATAATTTTTGCATAAGGTATAAGATTCAGAAATTTCTATAGAATCTATGTGCTTGGTCAAAGAGAAGTGGAGATATGCTACGATGTCACCTTCGATGAAGATGTTGCCCTCAAGAAAGTGAGAAATCTTCCTAGCTCCAAGGAAGAAAAAGAAGATGAAGAAGCAGGGAAGCTGGAAGGGCCGAAGTATGATCTGATGCCCGATGTTGAAGGACTTATGGATCCTATTGATCCATCTCCTTCAAATAAGAGAATACCCTCATGGCTCAGGGATACTCTCGCAGATGCCGAAGGACATGTTGCCCCAAGGGGGACATTTCGTTTAAGCATGAAGCCGAAGTGATACCAAGGGTATTTAGCAGCCATGAGTACAATAGTATAATCTGAGCCTGGATCATTTGAAGAAGCTATCAAGCATCAAGTTTGGAAGGATGCTATTCACGAAGAATATGAGTCCATTATGAAGAATGATGTCTGGGAAGTGGTCCGGAGACTGGAGGACAAATCTGTTGTCACATCGAAATGGTTCTATAAGATCAAGCATGGATCTGATGGAAGTGCTGAAAAATACAAGGCAAGATTTGTTGCCCGAGGCTTCTCTCAAAAGGAAGGAATAGATTATGATTATATATTTGCATCTGTGGCCCGCTATACCACGGTCCACCATCTGATCTATTATTGCCCTTGCTGCAACGCAAGGATGGAGTCTCCATCAGACGGATGTGAAGATTGCATTTTTGCATCGTTCTATAAAGGAAGAGGTGTATGTGGAGCAACCTCTGGGGTTCGAAGTCTGAGATAGAGACACCTATGTATGCAGGTTGAAGAAAGCCCTCTATTGGTTGAAGCAAGCCCCCAGGGCTTGGTATGAGAGGATATATAGCTACTTGATGAAGCCGGGCTTCACTTGAAGTAATGCTGATCCAAACCTTTATTTTAAGGTTGATTGAGAAAGGCCTCTCATTCTGGTTCTCTATGTGGACGATCTCTCCTTGTTAGGTGTTGATCCTCTCATTCATCAGTGTAAGAGGGAGCTGTTGAGATTTTGTGTATTTGGGGTAGCATCAGTTGTGCTCTAGGTCCCAAATTTTGTGGAGGGACTAGAGTACACCTGATCTACAAGACCCATAAATGGATTTAAGAAATTTTAAGTTGTGTTGAAGTTATTCAAATAATTAATTATTTTTAATGGATTTCCTAAGTCTAACTTAGGAAAATAAAATAATTAAAGTGAATTAATTAACACATGTGATGAAATTGTTTTAAGTCACATGGATCAAGAAGTCTTTTAATCTCAGCCGTTGATGGATGATTTAATCTCGCTCGTTGAAGGGTTCAACGAAAAAGTATAAGAGAAAGGCTTGAGGGTCGGTTGAAGACACAATTTCCATAGAACTGAGGAATAGATCTAGAATTCTAGGGCTGGTTTGCTAAGAATTTCTAGTGGAATTTCTTGCAGTGAGGGGTAGTATTGGCTGAGGGAATGATCTGATTCCAAGAGCCAAGAGACAGCAAGAGGCAAGAGGAGCAGCTCAAGGACAATGCAGAGAAGTTAGGCAGTAGCTACGCAGGTGCTGCGCAGCCGCTACACAGGTGCTACAGAGGACAACATAGAGGCACTGGGAGGCTTCAGAAATCACGCAAAGGGGCTTTTAGGGCCAGCGTGAGGCTGTGAGACCCTTCCAGGGGTGACGTAGTCCCTTCTGGTGCAGCGTAGTGGCATTTGAGAGTAGCAGGGCTGATGCTGAGGCTTCAGGGGCAGCGCTGAGGGTTTCTAGGGCCAGATCCGGGCTGAGTCCTGTAAAACCCATTTGAGGGTGTGGATCAGTCAGTAATTTGGCACTAGATCTTCAGGTTAGCTGCAGATCTTGTATCTTTTATTCTCTGTTGGGTTTTCCAAGGTTGGAACCCAGATTTGCTGTACTCAAAACTACTTAATAATAAAACCCTCATATCTGCTGAACTGGTTTTCTCGCTTTGGGTTTTTCTCGGTACTTATGTCCAAAAATCCATGTGTCACTTTGTTGCAAGAGTGAATTATTCAGTAAATGATCTTCATGTGTAGGCTGTAGTTGTGTTTATTTTCGGTATTTTCTAAATCTAATTTCTGAAAATAACTTGTATAAATTAAATCAATTAGGTGAAAATAAACCAATACACTGCAATAGAATTTTTAGATGGTATCATAGGGATAGCAGATCAAGTTGAATCTCCAGCAAATCGGCTGAACAAGTATTTTGTTGCAGGGTGGCAGAAGAAGCAGCAAATCTAGAAAGGGCATCTTGACAATAGGAGGATGCAGATCCAGAAGATGACAATGTTGAAGCTGCAGAAGGCCATTGGGCTTACGCAGACCCTTCCTAGGGTAGCGTAAGGATTGCGTCACCCAGTCTGGGGTTACGCAGTCCACTTCTGAGCCACGCTGGGCCAGCCAGGAGGACGTTGTCCAGTCACTTCTCTTGTTGCAGAAGAATTCAACTAAGTTTTGGATGCAGTGCTTCAGATCTTCAGCAGTGCTGGTGGGGTAGAGATTCTGCAGGTGCAGAATTGTGCCTACCTAAGGCAACAAAGGCGGAAGGAAGACATTCATTCAGCAGATCTGAACCAAATAGAGCTGAGATTCGATTAGGAGGATCAAAGAATACTGTCCGTTTGAGTTTTGGTGGAATATTTCCAAGAGGGAGTCAGTTTGCAGAAAGAAGCAGTTACTAGAGGGTTTCTAGTCACCAAGAAACCCAGATCCAGAGGGAGAAGTATTGTTTGCTTCAGATCTGAGCAAAGATGGCTCGATATGGATTGAGGGATCAAGATAGATTGGATGGCATGTCCAACTATGTTATCTGGAAGACCAAAATCCTCTTAGTTCTAGATGAGTATGGTCTCAAAGATAATGCAGAGAAGACACTTGCTATACCAACCGACGCAGATCCACTCAGGAAGTATGAAGAGAATCAAGCACGGACAAAGAGGTTGATCATAGACGGAGTCAAGGATCACGTGATTCCTCATGTGACTAGTAAGAATACAACACATGACATGTGGTCAGCTTTGGAAGTGATGTACCAAGGAGGTTTTGTGCAAAGAAGGATGCTTCTTGAGAATCAGATGCGTGTGTTCCAAATGATGAAGGGTGAAGAGATAGATCCATTCCTCTTCAGACTTCAAGCTATTCGTGACCAATTGATTGGCATGGGTGCTAATCCAGATGAAGGGCTCCTTGTGAGGACGACCTTAAATGCTGTCTCTGAAGAATGGGAAACGTTTGTCAAGAGCATTCTGGGAAGGGCAACGTTACCATCATGGGCAGATAGGTGGGCTATTCTCCGCCAAGAGGAGATCAGGAGGATCACCAAGAAACAATCCAACATTGGGGGAGGCGGATCAGCCAGAGTGAAGAAAGAAGAAGAGGAGGATGCAGCCTTTGCATCAAGGGAAAGGAAGCAAGGGAAGAAGAAGAAGGACCTCTGCAAGGTCTGGTGCTTTAACTGTAGTGATCTTGGTCATTTTGCCAGCAGTTGTCCTAAGAAGAAGGACAAAGGAGCTTCTGATTCCAAGGCTGCAGCAACGAATGATGATGGATTTGATGATGATGCAGCCATGAGTGCTCATGCACCTCGAGAGAAGGGGTGGGGTGACATGGATATATAGAGTATCCAGATTGATTGGCGGGATCCTTGAGTCAGCCCTACTCTTGGATCACATACGAGCTACGGGAGCCTTAAGACGGTAGCGGGATGAGTCGGGAGATGATTGCAGATGGCCACATTGAAGTGGAAGAGGGAGCTGTAGAGCTGAAGGAGCAGCGTGATGCAGAGGAAGCAACAGCGTGGAGGTAGCAATGCAGAGACACTGATGGGACTTCAACAACGCAGAGAAGCTGGGCTCACGCAGTGTAGTGTTGCAACATGACAGTGTCTCCAAGGGGACAACGTGATTCAACATCTAGGAGGCTTCAGTGGTGGAGGGAAACTTGACTTGTCTTTCAAGCAATTGGGCAGAGTCTTTCAGTTGCTTACTTCTCAACAACTGAGTTGCAGTGCAGTAGTTAGCAGTGGCAGTGCTATGGGTAGCATGATGCAGCAATTTGAGAGGGAGATGTAGTACAGATGTGGCAGTGGCATGGGCAGCAGTACAAAGAGCAACAATGCAGTGGATGGAGGGCAGCAAGCCAAGCATCAACAACACAGACCAAATACTCAAGATCTTGTAATGCATGGTGTGATGTATTGTTAGAACACACTTCTGATGCTAAGAGGGAGTGTTGAGATTTTGCGTAGAGAAGTTGAAGGACAACGCAAAGGCACTGGGAGGCTTCAGAAATCACGCAGAGGGGCTTTTAGGGCCAACGTGAGGTTGTGAGACCCTTCCAGGGGTGACGTAGTCCCTTCTGGTGCAGCGTAGTGGCATTTGAGAGTAGCAGGGCTGATGCTGAGGCTTTAGGGGCAACGCTAAGGGTTTCTAGGGCCAGATTCGGGCTGAGTCCTGTAAATCCCATTTGAGGGTGTAGATCAGTCAGTAATTTGGCACTAGATCTTCAAGTTAGCTGCAGATCTTGTATCTTTTATTCTCTGTCGGGTTTTCCAAGGTTGGAACCCAGATTTGCTGTACTCGGAACTACTTAATAATAAAACCCTCATATCTGCTGAACCGATTTTCCCGCATTGGGTTTTTCCGGGGACCTATGTCCAAAAATCCATGTGTCACTTTGTTGCATGAGTGAATTATTCAGTAAATGATCTGCATGTGTAGGCTGTAGTTGTGTTTATTTTCGGTATTTTCTGAATCAATTTCTAAAAATAACTTGTATAAATTAAATCAAGTAGGAGAAAATAAACCAATACACTGCAGTAGAATTTTTACAGGAGCTAGCTTCCGAGTTTGAGATGAAAGACCTAGGACTGATTCACTATTTCCTAGGCTTGGAGGTCTGGCAGAGACCAGGCGAGATTTCCTTTCTCAAGGAAAATATGTCGTGAAGCTGTTGGAGAGATTTGGTATGGTGGACTGTAAGTGTGTGTTGACATCGATGGAACTCAACTTTAAGAAGTTGTGTGGAAATGCTGTTGGGCCCGTGCTAGCAAATCCTACTGAGTATCGACAACTTGTGGGGGCCCTGATGTTCCTAGTGAACTCCCATTCGGACATATGTTTTTTCGTGAACACTTTGAGTCAACATATGGTTGATCCTCATCACATTCACTGGATTGGTGCCAAGAATCTATTGAGATATCTTCTTGGCACAATCAACCATGGGCTGAGATACACTGCCAGGAGTTTGAGACTCCATGGATATTCTGATGGCGATTGGGTTGGCAGTGTGGTGGATCGCAAGAGCACATTTGGATGCTGCTTCACCTTGGGTTCTACTTCGATATCTTGGATGAGCAGGAAGCAGAAGTTGGTGGCTTTGAGCACCGATGAGGCCGAATACATTGCAACAAGTATGGCCTATTGTGAAGCTATTTGGTTGCTCAAGCTCTTCAGTGAGCTGTTTGGGCATATGCTAGATACCACCGTTATCCTTTGTGATAACCAGAGTGAGATTCGTCTTTCTGAGAATCCCGTGTTCCATAATCGATCCAAGCATATTGATATCAGGTACCACTTTATTCGAGATATGGTACAACAAGGCGCTGTAAGGCTCGATCATATAGGAACTGAACAGTAGGTCGCGGATATTCTTATGAAGCCCCTGGGGAAGTTCAAGTTCCTAAGCTTCCATGAGAAGCTTCGAATAGTGTAAAGACCCTATTTTGGGGGTCCTGCTTGAGTTGGACTATGAGCTCTCGGAGCTCTAGGGGGCTTGGGGATAGCTTCTTAGAGCTATAAGCACATACGGGGCTAGGCTTGCCGAACCTTGTTGTGCTTCTGCCGCACCGTTATGATATTGAGTTGGTTTACCTCTCTTTGATCTGTGCCCCGCACGCATCCTACCCATGGAGTTTTGGACTGATGGGAAGTACCTCTCATTTGGCCAATGAGGTGGGAAATGTGGATAGAGACCAATAGCAAGACCGATGGACGCATCGGAGATTGGCGTACTCTCTATGTCTAGGATGGCACGTGTCCAGCACCTTGATCTGGGATCAAGTATGATGAGGTTCTTACCTCTAAACTGACTTCGAGTCAGGAAACTAACTTCGGGTTAGTATGAGACAGTTTTTTGAGTCCAAGAGAGGTTTTAACCTCTAAGTTGACTTCGGGTCAGTTGAGTGTGATGTCTTTGTGACTCACCTTTTTTTGTTCTATCTGAGAACTAGAGCCAGCAAAGCAAGTTACGACAGGATGACACACGATGTTTGGTAAAAGTACACGATGGTACTGATGGATGGAACTTTTGGACAGATGGAGTTCTCCCTAGTTGAGAGGGAGTGTTAATTTTGGGCATCTAGGTCCAAACTCCATGTTGCACTGCTCATATGACGATGGTCATTTTTTTGTTGGATTCCTCTTTCGTAGAGGTGCAAGATTGATCTAAAGATCATCTTGATTGGATGAGCATAACATATATTTTGAATTTATTTCCACACATGTGCAAGGTCGGTCAGATTTGTAATGTAGGTTCACATGCCTACTAGATGTGTTACACACCCTCACTGATGGATATAAATTGGAGAGACTTGGAGGTCATTTTCTCATCAACTCATCACACATTCTTTGATTGTGATATGATTGGTTTGATAGAATTTGGAGGCCTTTTTCCCCTCACACGTGTGGTGCTGAAGCTGTTGTTTTCTGTGGATCTGTTTAGGGCTTTTTGCTGCAACGTTGATCATGGTCAACCCTTGGTCGTTTGACGTCAAAACTCTGACCAAATTCCGATTTTGAGAGGCCGTAGTGCTGGGCACTTAAATTGAGGAAATCTAAGTTGTTTGACTGAAGCCCTAATTTGCTGCGTTGACTTTGGGTTGACCAACGTTGACTTGTGATGCACTGTCTTTGAGGGATGTGGGTGTGACACTTGGAGGATTGGCTGATCGAGAAAGACTTTGCTGGCTGAAGCATCCTGTTGATTGCCGTAACACAACAATATCTCATCTCTTTGCTGGACAAAAAGACTTGTAAATCTGATCTATATTATTGGCTTGTCTTCTATTGATCTATTATTGTGTTCTATTAGCATTTTACTTTCATGTTTATGTGATTGCTATTTTGTATCGGGCCTAAGAAAGATTGAACTAAAATTACATCAAGCATAGAACACCATGGTTATTTAAATTTAACAACCTCTCACACAATATGATGGGTAATAAACCAATACAAAACGATCCATAGGGACAAGGCATCGCTATCAAAGGAAAATGTTGAAGCATCGATGTAGAGGGTGTTCACCATGGCCACTCAATGTGGACCAAATGTTAGAATTCCATACACCCTAGGTCTGGTCTATGTTTTAGCTAGAAAACATAAACACATCGAAAATGCCTAATTTAAAAAACTTTTGTACAACAGAATATACCAACAATTAGATCAATATACAATACACAATAATTAATGCCCAAACTTGTTTTCTTATAATTTAAATTCTATGAACAAGAAAATCCACATGGCTCTCATACCAGGGATAGTGGCCCTTTACAATCCTTTTACAATGGCAAAAATAAACAAGACAAAATACAACTCTCTTATACAAGTTACCTGGGATGAGGTTGAGTCTTTTCAACTCTCATCTGCCTTGAACAGTGGCTGCCCTTTGCGACCAAAACCTATAGACACCTGTTGTAGCACACAGGGCACTCCTTGCCCTCCTTCAACTGTCCAACCAACTCCCTTTAGGCTTACAGTCAACTTAAACAAACTCTCTGTCCACTTGGTAGCCTTGCTGTAGTCAATTAGGGCTTTCTCATCCCTTGCAACCAATAGAGTTCTCCTTAAACTCAAGACACGCTACTCAGTGCCCTTAACTAGCCATGACCTTGCCCCTTAGGCCCTAAAACACAACTGTTTGCCACTTTTATCCTTCTAGCAGGCCCAACCACTGCACATGACCTTTTACTTATCCTTGTGGCCTACTCCTAGGGCTGTGACTCCTCCATCCAATCCGCAGATGCGCTTACAGGCTTGTGACCTATCTCTTCAGGCCCTCAACCTCCTTGTTTCAGCCCAATGTTGCAGGAAACGTCCCCCCTGGCTCCAACCCCTGAAATGCGGTCCATACGAAACCATACGGGATCCACCCCCCGAAACGCGTTTCGGAAATTTTTTTGCGTTTCATGGTTTTTTCGAACCGTACGGTCAGATCCGCGTTTTCTACGGCGGATTGGCGTATGGAAGCGCCGCGCTTTGTAGGTGGATCCGTACAGATCGCAACCGCTTCCGTACATTGTCAGACGGATCCGACTAGCGCAACAAAAAAAATGACTTTTTTTTAAAAATTTTTAACTTTAGCTGGGTTAGAGGGTGGGTTAGTGTTGAGTTAGGGATATGATGAAAAATATATAAGCTCTCTTTTACCTCCTTAGATGTTTCTTAGATGCTCCCTCATGGTAATGTTAAAATCTTAAAGTAAAAGTGATGTTAAATTCTTAAAGTAAAGGAGAATGTCACTTTTACTTTAAGAATTTAACATCACTTTTACTTAAATTTTTAACATTACCATGAAATGACTCAGGATGTTTGAGAGTGGTTCTAGCCTGATCAGACTAAATATGTAGAAAATAGAATTTCATATCCTATTCAAAATTCAGCAGACTTAACAATTTTCAGGAATTCAGGATCAATGGTATGGTGGCATTTCATTAGATTATATCATGTATGAGGATATGAGATTAGCATTTAATCAAGAGCACCAATCCCTATATGTACCCTAGTGTTGGTGGTGTTAATTGTTGAACTCCTTTGTCATGTCGTTAGCAAAAAATTACATTTCAATCAACTCAAAATCATCGATCAAGCATGTTAAGTTCTTTCTACCATATTTTAAGGCTTGCATTAGGTAGTTTGATCAAAATTGGGGAATTTTGACTAATGTACCTAGATAATTGAGGTAGAGGCAAAGGCTAGACAAGAGAAGAAGAATCTAGATTATAGATGGTTGATGCATCTAAATGGTTGATGCTCAAATAATTAATCATTAATGTACAATGGATGTCATATCTATCTTGATTTATGTACAAATATGCATGCTTCCATATCTTCTACAATTAATTTGGTATTTTGGATGTTTTTTTCAATGTTTTGAAAATCGCGATCGGGATTAAATCGGTGAGGGGAAAAAATTGGAAAAAATTGTAAAAATCGAGAAAAAATGGGTAAAAATTGGGAAAAAATCGGCACATACAAAAATATTCATTTTGTTTAAATTTTTTTAATATCTAAATCACCCACAACATAAAATAAATGCATTGACACATAAATATGAAAAAAAAATAATATATAAGATGTGTAATATCATGTCTAGTGCTACATCACACATAATAGTGAATCATGTCCTGAATATTAAGTCCCGAGTCTCAACTCAACCTCAAAATATCAATGAAAAATATAATAATGTATCTCATATCATGAGTCTTAATGTCATATACAAAGGAATGCACCAAATAACCTATACTACTGATTTCCTCTGCCCCTCTTGCGAGAAAATGTAACAGCTTTCCCTCTAGACGAAGAAGCTGGCAGGGCTAGCAATGGACTCTGTTGTGCTCTAGAACCTGAAGCACCAGAACCTAAAGCACCAGGAGTGAAAGGAGGCAGACCATGTCCTCTATCGGTAGCAGGGGTAGGTGGTGTCACCTTCTCTTCCTGCTCCTCCTGATGTTGCTCCTCCTCCTCCTCCTCCACTACCTCCTGCTCTATCCAATCAGGGGCTGACTCCATGATAGGCCTCTTTGTTGGGTGTGGAGCCTAATTATCTTATTTATTTTGTATCACAATGTTGGACCCTTGTACCTTAGTGGGGCAGCAACACCGCCCGTAATTAAACACTGCCTGGGGGGTCCAGGGGGGGTGGCTGCGACTTTATGGAGCCCCCTCCGGCGGGGGGTTTCGGGGGCAGTGCCCCCAAAGCTAAAAACAGATGTAAAATTGCCTTGTAAAAGTATAGTAATTTCTAGTGAATCTGGGCTGTTCATTAGGCGGATTGTGTCCTCTCAAGATGACTTCTCCTCCTCCTTAGCTCTATTTCTTAACCTCTACTTGCAAAAATGACCAAAAAAAATCGAATTTGTGTGTTATTGGGTTTCTGTTTGATGGGCCCACTATTTTTTCGGGTCAAATTGCGATTTTTATGAAAAAATCTCGATTTTTTCAAAATATAAAAATCGCCGAAAAAATCGGCGATTAAATCGTTCCAAACTCTTTGAACTAGTGCTCGAAAGTCCTTTGATTCCAAATGGGACACATTCAGTTTGAGAGAGGAAAAGGGTGAATCCACCCTCTTCTTGTTGTGAACTCTTATAATGTCCAGTAGTTTGCAAATTTGGTGTATAGTCAGTGGTTACTTTGGTCCACTAAGGAGCTTAGGCCCTTTTATCTAAGCCTAGTGAAATTTTTTCAGTTTCTCAATCCATACTAGCTATTGTGCAGTCTATACGGTCAAGAAATCCTGCTTTGCTTGCATTGGACCGGACAAACCACTGGAAAATATTTTCAGATTTATATTCGAACATTGAGCAATATGTTTCCATTGTCAACACATATACCACCGAAGCTTATTGGTTTTCATTTGGTGCTAGTATTTTATGTTTATGTAATTGAGGAAGAGCATCTTCGGGTCCTTTATTAACTCTCAAACAGACTGTATTGGGGAACTCTCTATTTTTATATGGACCATGCTGTTACAAATTACAAAAGGCTTTAAAAAACTGTTTCTTTTAGTAAAGTCTTTTGAATTTCAATTTTACATAATTTTATGCGCTTTGTCATATTTTGTTTGTTACAGTTCAGATTGGCTTATGTTGTGCCTGCTTCACGTACCGTTGGAGCTGGAGAGTTAGTGGACGACCCAAAACAAATAGCTCGTCATTATCTTCAACGCTGGTTTATTTTTGATCTTTTTTCTGTTTTGCCTGCACCTCAAGTAAGCTCTATATATACTCTTGCTGTGTAGTATGGTATTTTAGGAATCTCAGTTTAGATATGATGCTTTCATGTTTTGATTTTCTAAATTATGTTTCTTCCTTTATATTGTATGAAATGACCCTACCCCGGGAGAATTTGATATTTTTTTAAAGATTTTCTTGTTCTTGGTGACGTCTGACTGAATTTTGGAATGCAATTTCCGATAATTTTAGTGTCAATAATGAAATCAGATATAAAAACCTTGCATTTGAAATTTAGCTCATGGGCCAAAGAAAGGAACCAAGTCAAAAAACATTTAATTTTCCTATATTGTGAGGAGATATGTATTTTACTCTAGCTGTCAAAAAACCTATTTTTATACATTTTCTGATTAGACAAGCCACCAGCTGTTATGTTAACAACCGAAAATATTTATCTATAAACAATATTAACCATCCACATAGAGGATCATTCTCGATCTTGACACCAAATCCCAAGAGGCAGAACTCAAGTATATAGGGACCGAGTCACCGCTGTGTGGAAAGAAGGGAAGTGGGTAGTTATTCGTCATGTCAAGACCATCATCCGTGATTTGGCCTCTCCGGGGTACTCCTGCCCTTGGCCCAAATGATGGTCTCGTTGACGTCAAGCCAAGGATACGTGACTCCACACATCATGATGAATTGCATTAATGTGCAATTAGATCTATACAATGGAATGAGCCTTTGTTTCATTAGCCTTTGTTTCATTATCCAAGGGTTTTTTTCATCTTCACATTCTCCTACTTTAGTTATATGCAGTTTTATTTACAAGAAAAAGTCCTGAAGGATTATGTCCAACATTCGCCGCCCAAACCAAAGGGGGTATTTGTTGTTAATTTTCCAGTATTCTATGCTTGACACAATCACTTATGACAATTCTTCTTCATTTAGCAATTGCTAATCTTCCAACAGCAATAAGCAATTGTAAATAGAACAACAAACCAAATATACAGTAGAAGACGACCCAGAACAATAGAGACAACAATTTGGTCAAAAATCATGGAAAACCCACAAGGGAAAACTGTACACAGAGAAGAGAGAAGACAACCAATTTAGAAAATTCTTTTAGTAGCCATACTATTATAATCTTTTTCACTTTTGGGTCCTGTTAGAAAAAACGGATTTCCCGAGAAGATGCATTGTCTTTCGTTTAAACTAAACCTAAACATATTAGTTGTTCATTTCACCCTTAAGATTTTTTATTATAGAACAAATCATGTAAATGCGTAACTCATAAAATTAATCTGAGTAGACAGTAAACGGTTTCATTTCATTGCATTTAAAGGAAACAATCAAGTTAATGCTGTCTAGATATCTCCAGTAGAATTATTGAATATTTGACTTGCATGCCACTGGTAGATCATATTTTCATTGTTGTTTGCAGGACTGAATCAAAGTATGGGATACAATATTAATCTGAGTTGACAGTAAACATTTTCTTTTCATTTTATTCCTAATGAAGAGTCAAGTGAGTTTTGTTTAGATATTTCTAGTAGATTACTAATATTGAGCTGAATGCGGTTGGCAGATTATAACCTGGATTCTGGTTCACAGACTCAATTTAGGGAAGCCAAACGCCAACTTTGCAAAGAATTTGCTTCGAGCAACTTTGCTTCTTCAGTATATACCTCGATGCATGCGATTTGTTCCCTTGGCTGTGGGCAGTTTTACCTTTGGAACTGGAAAAGCTAATTTTGTGATCAACATGCTTATATACCTACTGGCTGGACATGTGATAGGGTGTAGTTGGTATCTTCTTGGTTTTCAGGTAATCGCTAAATGAAACAGACAAAATATATTCGTTACCATGTTCAACGGTCAACCATATAAATTTATGCATGTCAAGAATGGGTCATCTGTTACAATTTCTTTCTGTTTCTTCTCTTTTGTTTTTGAGTTAAATGTAGAACAACTCATGTGTGGTATGAAATATTTTCAAAGAAAATGTCACATCTGTGCATCAATGTAGAATTCTTAAACTGCGGATTAAACGGTTACTCTCTTCTGAATCGATGTGTTTAGATTCTCTCTCTCTCTCTGATATATGCCTTGAATGTATATATTATCATCAATATTGGAAATATTGTTACCAGCAATTTATTGTCAGAGGCCATGAGCTCGAGATATTGGAAATATTGGGGAAAATATCTCCATACTTAAAGATTCCAAAATATAATAATGAGACAGAAAAATCAGCCAAAATGGGCAAACTATCAGCAAAATAAATGAAAGTGGCATACTGGTAAAATTCTACCAGACATTCTAGTCCATTGATATATATATTGGGAAATCTTTGGCATGCTAATTAAATGGGAGGAATTCTCCATTAACAGCACTGACTTGGGTCTGTATTGGTTCCCAATGGTAAGCCCCCTTAGGCAATACCTAGCAAATTTTACAATGTTAAGTCACAACAACTAGGGAAATCCCACCAAGGAAAAGTGTATCAGCACACCACATCAATGCCAAAGGAAAAAGCTGCTTGAAAATAAGTGTTAACTCCATCTAGCATCAAGTATGTCACCACCATGCATCCAACACAAGATGACCATGTGGAACACGTGTTAATTTTAGTTAACGATGGTATGTTCTATGCTTAGAGAAATTTACTTCAATATTTCTTATTAGCCCAATTCAATTCCTTGTTTAGCGATCACATTAACATTGACAGTAAATGCTGGTAGAACATAATCAAACAATCAGAAGACAAGCCAAGACAAGAGGACACACTAATTTGGCAGATTCCAGGGAAAAACCCCAATGTGGGGAAAACCTTTTGATCAAATCTTCTTATTATTCTTCAAATTCAGTAGAGAGAGAAAGTCCAATTTACAGCAGTCAACAGGATGCCCTAGCCAGCAAAGTCAACGTTGGTCAAACCAGCAATATTCCTCCCCAATGGAGCTTGGTCAAACCCAGTCAAACTCGGCCTCAAAGAACAGTCAAAGTCAGTCCAAAACAGTCCTGAAATTCTCAGTTAAACCTGGTCAACGCACTGGTCAAATCTGTGGTCAAAGCTGCAGTCAACACTGCAGTCAAACAGCCCAGATTTCTTCAGTTTTCGTGCCACCAAACTCGGATTCTGTCCAAAAATTGAAGTCAAAGTATGAGAGTTGACGCAAGGTCAACGCTGTTGCAGAAGCCCTAAAACAATCCGAAAATTGTAGCTACCCTTTCACACATGCGGAGGAGAGAGAATGTTTTCTTGAGGCTTATATGAACCAATGAGAAGGAGAGAGAATGTGAGGTGAGATGATGCCCAAATGAGGTTTGAGTCTTTCCTTTTTATATCCATCAGAGAGGGGTGGAGACACATCTTTTGGGGCTTGTGAGCCTACATTACATTTTAGCCAACCTTGACAATTTGCACATGTGTGAGAAATAAATTCAAAATCCAACTTCTGCTCATTGAAACAATTTGTTCTTTAGATCAATCTTGCACCTTTCGGAAAGAGAAATCCAACAAAAATATCATCTCAATCATATGAGCAATCCAAAGTGGAGTTTGGCCCTAGTTGCCAATTTTAACACTCCCTCTCAACTAGGGAGAACTCCACTCGTCAATTCATCTGTCAACTTGTGGAATCCTGTCATCCTGTACCATCATGTAGCATCCTGTCATCCTGCTGTCCCTGTACTTTGTCGACTTTGATCTACTGAATCATGAAGAAATAATGAAGAAGATTTGATCGAGAGTGAGTCACAAGACCTTGCCACTCTCCACTGACCCGAAGTCAGTTTAGAGGTAAAAACCTCAACCAGACTTGATCCCAGATCGAGGTGTTGGACACAACCCATCCTAGACATATAGAGTACGACAATACACGATGCGTCCAACGGTAATGCTATGTTCTCTATCATCATTTCCTAACTCATTGCCAGATGAGAGGTACTTCCCATGAGTCTCGAACTACATGGGTAGGATGTATGTGGGGCATAGATCAAGAGAGGGTGAACCAACTCAATATCATAAAAGTGGGGAAATAGCACACCAGCAAGGTAAGGCAAACCTAGACCTGTGGTTGCTTATAGCTCCAAGAAGCTATCCCCAAGCCCCCTGGAGCTCCCATAGCTCAAAGTCCAACTCAAGCAGGACCCTCATAAGAGGGTTTGTCCACGATTCCAAGATTCTCACGGAAGGTTAAGAATTTGACGTTCCCTAGGGGCTTCGTGAGAATATCTGCAACTTGCTCATCAGTCCCAATGTGATGGAGCCTTACGACACCTCGCTGTACCATATCTTGGATAAAGTGGTATCTGATATCAATATGCTTGGAGCGGTTGTGGAACATGAGATTCTTTGAAAGTCGAATCCCACTTTGGTTGTCTTAATGGATCACGGTGGTATCCAGTGTAGAAATTTCTGAATCTTAATTCTTATGCAGAAATTATTTCTGTTAATTAGGTTAAGCTTCTCCTACTTATACAACTTATCAATTGAATAAATTCAAGTTAACATCAAAGCAAAACACATAACAGATCTCTACCAATCCAGATCTAGAATAAGAACATGCACACATAGACAAAGTGACACAGTTATTTCTAGACAAACTGTCCCTGGAAAAACCCAAGGTGGGAAAACCGGTCTTTGGCTGCTGGAGGGCTCTATTATTAAGAATATTTATCAGTACACAATTATGGGTTCCAGATCTAGAAAACCCTACAGAGAAAACTCTAGATTTATAGCTCTTGGCTGATCTAAGACCAAAAATACTGACTGATTCACACCCTCAAACGGAATTTACAGAACTCAGCCAGATCTACGCCTAGAAACCCCAGCGATGCCCCTGAAAGACACTGTTGTTGCTGCTGCTACCGTCTGCTGCTGCTGCTACTGCCGCTGTTGCCTTTCTCTGCGCTGTCCTTGTTGATCTCTTCTCTGATTCTTGTGTATTCTAGACCCTGGGATCAGTTCATCCCCTTGGTCTAAATTCCCCTCTTTGCAAGTGAAACACTTCTGAGAATTCTTAGCAACCCTGCCCTAGAATCTTAGTTTAGCTTCAGTGCTCTGCCTCTGTGTGTCTTACAAATGACCCCAAGCCTTTCCTTTATACTTTTCTCGTTGACAAATCGATGGCCAAGATTAAATCTTTAATCAATGGCTAAGATTAAAAGAAAGCTTGATCCGTGTGACTTAAGACAATTTCATCACATGTGTAATTAAATTCACTTTAATTATTTTATTTTCTTAAGTTTTAACTTAGGAAATACATTAAAATAATTAATTAATTTAATATCTCCTAAACCAGATGAAATTTCCCAAATCCATTTCTGGGTCTTGTAGATCAGGTGAACTCTAGTCCTTCCTCAAAATTTGGGACCTAGAGAACAACTGATGCTACCCCAAATCATGGTTACTTGGGAGAGGGAACGAAAGCGGGGAGCGGGAGTGCCATTTTCAAAAGCTCCCAGTCCGGAGCGTTTCGGGGAGCGTTTTTTTTTAAATATATATATTTTTTATATTTTTATATTTTGATGCATATATGTCAACAAAAGCATGTAGAATGATGAATTAGACATAAAAAACATAAAAACATAGATTGAATCATATAACATCAATCATCTAGAAGTTATAATCTTCATCAACCATGCCCACAAGTTGGAAACATACAACATATTGACTCTTGAGTCTCGCAAATCATCAATGTGAAGGTTTCAAGCTTTCAAAATTCAATATATAACATTTATCATCATTGATTTCAAATTTCAATATATAACATTTATCATCATTGATATGTATCATTTATCATCATTGATTCATTGATTTCAAAATTCAATATATAACATTTATCATCATTGATATATAACATTTATCATCATTGATTCATTAATCACCATATAACTTTCATGAAGCTTCATATTCATAATTCATAATGACTTATAAACTTATAAATGCCAACTTCAAAGTTTCACCTTTCAAATTCAAACTTCAAACTTAAATTGTCATTAAATATGAAAGAGTCAAGTTTCAACTATTTAACAGTTATAAAAGTTAAAAACTACAAGAAAATAGAAAAGACTAGTAAACAACAAATCTATTTTATCTATTAACTGGCCCCTTGCCATGCCCACGAGAAATGTCTAATTTGTGAGAACCACGAGGCAATGGTTGTCTTCTAGTACTCTTAGGAGTACCACGACCATGACTAGAAGGCGGAGGGCAACGTGAGGATGTAGGTGGAGGCTGAATCTGCAAAGGAACAATAGTTGGATATTGAGCACTGGTACTGGCACCCGCACTGGTACTGGATGGTGGGACTGGCCCTGTGTGGGGCGGTGGCATGGCTGCTGATGCTTCATCATCACCCCTCAAAAGTTTTGCTTCCAATTCTTGCATATGTACAATGTCGTCCTCCAAATTATCATCCTCTGGGTTGTTGTCCCAAACTTTATATGATTGATCCTCATATGCCCAATCACAGTAATGACTCAACAACCTCAAGTTGTAATGCACATAAACCGAGCTTTCAGCTCGATTTTTTTTTTTGACAGAGAGCTTTCAGCTCGATTTTCATTCAACCTATTTCTTCTCACATTATGCATGAAGCTGTAGGTGCTCCAACACCTCTCTGCAGAAGAAGTATTCACAACTTGTGAGAGAACATTTTTGCCAACTTTGGCAAAAGTCCCATGCCGCCATATGCTTCCCACCATGTGAGAGCATCAAATCTTTCTCTGTCTTCCATTGCATGGAAAGAACCAAAGTTACCAGTGCAACTGAAGTATCTGCCTAATTCAAGGCGCAATCTAGCACACTCCTCCCTGTCGGGGACCAACTTGTCTAATGCCTTCATGTACCCCTCTTGTACCTTTGGATTTGTGTGAGGTTTGATCCTAACGTTACCTCCAAGTGCAGGTTGGCCCAACCAAGATGGAGAGTAGTATTTTGGCATAAGGATATATGCCAAGGCATGTAGTGGAACATTGAGTTTATTCCACCGTGCACACACACAGTTGTAAATCATTGCATACAAGTTGGGATCATTATCCTTAATAACATCTTTTATTTGCCCCAACATGCTATCCATCTGCTCATAAGCCTCCCCAATCACTGGTTTATCTGTATCTGAAAAACGAATCATGTGATAAATGGGCTTGGTGAAATTCAAAATTTCCGTTACACGTGCCCAAAACAAAGGATCAAGGGCGGTCTCCTCCACATGTTCAAAACTTTGCCTGTCAACTATTGTCGCTGTCCTGTCCTTTAATACCTGCTAGTGTGGGCTTGATACCATTGCTGCCAATGACTCTCTTACCTTCAAAAGGCGCCTGAAGGTGAGGTAATAGCTAGCAAATCTAGTCTTTGCTATCTTCAACAATTCCAATTTGGAGTGAGTACAGAAAAGCCCATGGGTATTTCTATGATTTGTAATAAATCTTATCATTTTTTACCTCTCTTGTACAAATCACCAAGCCATTTGAATTGAGGTTGTTTTTTTTTTTAATGATATCATGCATCAAAAGGTTCATTGTGTGAACCAAACACCCAGACTAAAATATGTTAGGGTATTTATCCTCAATAATTGCTCCTGTTGTCTTACAGTTAGCGGCATTATCAGTGATGACTTGGATGACATTGTATGGCCCAATACTTTCAATTGTTTCAAGTAATGGTTTTGCAATGTTAATGTCGGTCTTGAATTTGTCTAAATAATCATATGCTGAAAGGAATATTGCACCACTAACCGACATAGCCAGAACACTTATCAATGGATTTCCTTTTGCATTGGTCCATCCATCAGATACAATGGACACCCCATGCTTATTTCAAGAATTTGTCATTCTAGCCAAAGAATTATTTATTTTAGCTTTTTCATGATCAAGTCCCACATTTCTGGCCTTGTCATACTTAGGGCTCTTGTATCCTTTGGGGGCATCATTAATGGCAGAAACCATTTCATGCCAATAAGGTGAGCAAAGAACATTGAATGGCACCCCACATGCATATAGAAACTGGAATTTTTTTGAATCCACATCATTCCTACACCCTTCGTCAAGGAAATCGGATATGGTTCTACGCCTTAAGGAGATGTTTGGTCCAGGTGTGCTTCCATATCCACTGCCGTGGGTGGAAGTTGATGGACTTCTTTGTCCATGATGTGATGGAAGTGATGGTGTATAAGAATCAATGAAACCCCTAGATCTTTTAGATCTCTGTAGGGCAACCTCCTCTTCCTCTCTATATTTCTCTTTCTCTGTTGCTGGCACACTTACACAAATTTTGATTCCTAGATTTTTGTCTCCATCCCTTGGCATTTTGCCACAAAGGTGCCTTCTGGCACGGGTGTATGAACTTGTGTATTCTTTATTGCAATGGGGGCAAAGGAATTTAGTGGTTCCACCACCTTTCCCTCCTTCCCGCCTTTGAACATATTTCCACAATGGTGTTTGACTTTGGTCTTATCTAGTTGGGGTTTCTGTGGCCTCACGTTCTCCACTCTCCCCTTCCTCCTCAGCATACTCCTCCTCTTCAGGATTTTCATCAAATCCACTATAACCCACTTCTTCATCCTCCTCTTCTCTAATGGGCCTCTTTCTTCTACTCTCCAACACCATTATTACAAAGAAATGAACCAACATGAAGAAAATCCCTAGCCATATATCCATTATGTTTCAAGTTTCTAGCCTGCAAAACGGGAATAAGAAATGCAACATATGAAAAAAAATTCAATTTTTCACTTTTCAGCACACTAAAATGCAACATTGAGAAAAAAATTCAAGTTTTCATTTTTGAACAACTTAAAAATGATTCCTAGAAAATAAAAAACTAGATTAGAAGTTCGACCTCTTTGTCCTGACTCCTGACTCCTTCAATCCTCCTCTTGCTCTCTTGCAGCTTGCTCCTTGCTCTCTCCTTGGCACTTCCGCTCTCCAAACTCTCAAGCTCTCTTGCTCTCCAACTCTCCAGCTCTTGCTCTCACTCTCAAACTAAAACAATGAAAAACAAATGAGGAGGGTGGGCTTTATTTACCCAACCCCCCCTCCCTCCCTCCAAAAAAAAATCGGAAATTTGACATCCAAATTTTTTTTTACGCACCGGGGAGCGTTCGCTCCCGAACGCTCCCCGACTGCTCCCTGCATTAAAAAAATGCTCCCAAATCATTTTTTTAATGGGGGAAGCGCTCAGGGAGCATTCGCCCCCGAGCGCTCCCTGAAACGTTCCCGAAAAAAACGAGGAGCGTTTTTCAGGCTCGAAAGTGCGCTCTCGAGCGTTCCCAAAGAGCTCTCGAACAGAGCGCATTTTGGGACCGGGATCGGGGGGGGGGGAGAAGCTTCCCCGCTACCTTGCCCCAAATACACAAAATCTCGACATCCAGCACATGCCCAAACAGAGCACTGAAGAGCTTCCTCAACCAACCAGCTTCACAACAGGCCATACTTGCTGCAATGTATTCGACCTCGGCAGTGCTCAAAGAAATCGATTTCTGTGTCCTTCTCATCCACGAGATCGAAGCAGAACCTAGAGTGAAGCAACATCCAGATGTGCTCTTACGACCCACGACACTGCTTGCCTAGTCTACATCAGTATGTCCATGGGGCCTCATACTCCCGACAGTGTATCTCAGTCCATGGTTGATTTTGCCCCGGAGATATCTCAAGAGATTCTTGGCACCAATTCAGTGAATGTGATGAGGCTTGACCATATATTGACTCAACATGTTCACTACAAAACATATGTTCGGATGGGAGTTCACTAAGAACATCAGGGCCCCTACGAGTTGACGATATTCGATAGGATTTCCCAAATCGGGCCCAACAACACTTCCACACAACTTCTTAAAGTTGAGTTCCATCGAGTAGTCACGGACTTGCAGCCCACCATCCCAAATCTTTCCAGCAACTTCACAATATATTTTCCTTGAGAAAGGAAAATCTCACCTGGCTTTTTCCAGACCTCTAAGCCTAGGAAGTAGTGCATTAGTCCTAGGTCCTTCATCTCGAACTCAGAAGCCAACTCCCTCTTACATTGATGAATAAGAAGGTCTACACCTGTCGGAAATAGATCGTCCACATAGAGAACCAGAATGAGAGGCTTGTCATGATCAACCTTAAAGTAAAGGTTTGGATCAACATCACTGCGAGTAAAGCCCAACTTCATCAAGTATCTATTGATCCTCTCATACCAAGCCCTGGGGGCTTGCTTCAACCTATAAAGGGCTTTCTTCAATCTGCATACATGTGTATCTCTATCTTGAACTTCAAACCCCAAAGGTTGTTCCACATAGACCTCTTCTTTGATCGATCCATGTAAGAAGGCAATATTGACATCCATTTGATGTAGACTCCATGCTTGCAATGCAATAAGGGCAATGCAATAAGGGCAATGCAATAAGGGCAATGATCGAACAGATGGTGGTATAGCGAGCAACAGGTGCAAATATTTTATCATAATTTATACCTTCTTTCTGCGAGAAGCCTCGGGCAACAAATCTTGCCTTGTTCAACACTTCCATTGGTTGCATGCTTGATCTTGTAGAGCCATTTCGAGGTGACAACATATTTGTCCTTTGGTCTAGGAACCACATCTCAGACATCATTTTTCATGATCGATTCATATTCTTCGTTCATTGCATCCTTGCAAACTTGGTGCTTCACGACTTCTTCAAACATTCCAGGATCAAATTGTATAATAGTGCTCATGGCTACTAAGTACCCTTGGTACCTATTCGGCTTCTTACTTTCACGAAATGTTCTCCTTGGAGCAATATGTCTCTCGGCATCTTTGAGAGTGTCTCTAAGACATGAGGGTCTTCTTTTATTTGAAGAAGGTGGATCTATAGGATCCATCAGACCTTCAACATCAGGCATTTTTTCATCCTTCGGTTCTTCCTACTTTCCTGCTTCTTCTTTTCTGTCTTCCTTTGAGATAGGAAGATCTCTAACCTTCCTAAGGGCAACATCTTCGTTGAAGGTGACATCATGACATATCTTCACTTCTCTTTGACTAAGCACATAGATTCGATATGCCTTCGAAGTTTCATTGTAGCCCACAAACGTTCCCTTTTTTCCAGAAGCATCCAATTTGCTCCTCTTTTCTTTCGGCACATAAAAATATACGGGACTTCCAAAAATTTTAAAATGAGAAACATCAGGTTTCTTACCAGTGAATACTTCTTCGGGAGTTTTGGAGTCCAATGCTTGATGTGGGCATCTATTTTGAACATACACAATGGTGTTTGCAGCTTCTCCCCATAGGAACTTCAGAAGACCTTGGTCATGAAGCATGGCATGGGCAGCTTCAAGAATGGTTCGATTCTTTCTTTCGGCAACTCCATTTTGTTCGAGAGTATAAGCAATAGTGGTCTCCCTTTTAATGCCAGCTTCCCTGCAATAGTCATTGAACTCATTTGACTCATATTTAGTTCCATTATCGGTCCTCAAAATTTTGATCTTCTTCCTTGTTTGATTTTCAACTAAGACCTTGAAGGTGCGGAACCATTTGAATTCTTCGTCCTTTTTCTTTAAGAAGTATATCCAAGTCTTGTGAGAGAAGTCATCTATAAAGGTGACATAATATAGGCATCCTCCCAAGGATGTTATGGGCAACATACCAGATAGATCAGAATGAATCAATTGTAGAACATCAGATGTCTTGGAGTTACTTGAGGGGAATGGTCCCCTTGTATGCTTTGCTTTGGCACAACCCTGACATACACCTTCATGATCATCTTTGAAATCGGGCATACCTGTGACCACCTTCCTTGCTTTGGGAAGGGCTTTATAATGAAGGTGTGCAAACCTTTGGTGCCATAACTAAGATTGAAGAGTTGTGTTACATGTCATGGCTCCCAATGGACTTCCTGCAACTTGATAGAGTGTATCAACCCTGACCAAGAGAGAATTCTTCTTTGAAATTCCTCTTCCAAATGCGTACCTTTCCATCATTGAATGTCACCTTGAATCCTTTGTCTTCCATTGCCGAGATAGACACTAGATTCTTCTTCAAGTCAGGTACATACAACACATCTTGTAAACCAAGGACTTGTCCTTGATTTAAATGAAGGGTCCCTGTCCCTTTCACAGGATAGGTGGCATTGTCTCCAAGGATAATTTCCAAATTAGTATCTTTTTCAATCAAATTAGAGAGGGCCTCTTTATATCCAATGAAGTGCCTTGAGGCACCACTATCAATTGACCAGTTATCCAGGGTGTCAGGAGGAGATGCAATAGAAAGGACAGATATAAGAATATATTCATTTTTCTTGTTATTAACAACATTAAATTCATCATACCTGGAGTTCCTTGACCTCTTGAAAGGTTAACCATTAATATTTCTATTTCGATCAGAGGGAGCCTTTCTCTTTGTAATATTCCCAATTAGCAATAGCTAATTGGAAATATTAATTTTGACTATTCTTGCCTTTATAATGTTAAAATATAAATAAAGTGGGTGATGGAGCACTTACCTCACACTTAGTATAAAAGCATTCCCTAAAGTCACTAATGAGACATATCGAATTAGCAAGGTGGGGCCTAGTGGCCAAGTGGCAGCGCAGGGAAAGGGGTAGCATGGGCAGCGTGGGGCCTAGCCAGTGCAGTTTGAGTTGGACAGCGTGGACCAAGAGGGACAACGCAGAGATTGGTGGGGCCTAGGTGAGGGAGAAGCTCAGCAAGCATAAAAGGAGGAAGGGTCTCCTCATTCTCATCATTCTGATTATGCATTTTGAGATTTGTCTTCTTGACATTGAGCACGCTTGCTGTTTAGCAAAGTCTGCACGTATTGTTCAGTACATCGAGTGTCTCCGTTCGGAGATCCCAACCTCAGCCCTAGGGGACTTCGAGTGCCTACTCGGGTGAGGAGTTCCATCCTTATTTTGTCAGTGGGAGTTGCAGCTATCACGGGAGGAGCATCCATGCAGAGAGACAGCACAGTCAGTGAGAGGGAGGATGCAGTATTGTGGGGAGGTTGTTTCGGATTGGGAGTTTGAGGTGGATTCAGCCCTAGATAGTGGATAAGGGGCCAACCCTTTCCTATCCCAGTGTTTTGGTGGAGTTACGGACCAGATTTTGGAGCAAATAATTCAGAGCCAGCGTCCCTCCTTAAGGAACAGTGTAGAGCCTCAAGGGAGCTATTTTCGGGGGTCGACCATTTCTGCAAAGCTTTCTGTGCTTTTCTGGGTATTGGGAGTAGAGGCCATTCCCGAAGTTTCAGCATTTTCCGAGGTGGGGAGCGGCCGCAACGATTCCATCCATTCCAGTAGTAGCAGCAACACAGTAGCAGTGCCAACAGCTTGGAGATAACACAGTCTTGAGTTAGCAGCCATTTCGGGTTCCATTCTGAGAGTATTTCTACGCTTGCCTAGTGCAAGCCAAGGTGCCATCATTCCGATCACCTTTGTACTCATTATCTATCTTTCAGTATAAATAAAATGGCTCGGCGTTCTCCATATTGGTTATTGTTCATGTGATATCTCTCTAGTTGCTGTTTGTCTTTGTTTATGTGCTTTGTATTGATGTTTATTTCTACTTGGAATATTACAGTGGTATCGAAGCTCATAGACTTGGCTCAGCCTGTGGAGCAGATTGTCTATGACACATTCAGGTAAACCATACAATTGTTACCGAGGGAGGAGGTACAGAGATCAAGAACGAAGGTTAGAGCTCACTTTCGGGGAAGGTGACAGCGTCCCAGTAGTGGACGCAGAGGAAGAGGAACCAATGGCAAAGGATAGGGATGCCGATAAGGAGTTCGGGAAACTTCTCCTCAAATTGGTACAGGATCTGTCGAAACGGATAGAGGAGATGGGGCAGAGATTCACAACAGAGTCTAGACCTTGCGAGACCCCAAGGGGTTTCCATGTTGGAGAGGGTTCAGGCACATCTCATCATTTACAAGAGCACCCCACAGCACAGCAGGTGGCATCGCACACACCCCCCCGTTCCAAGATGCCTACATTTCTTGCCACAGACATTGGGGCAGAAGCACAGCAGGAGCAGGAGCCGGCACACATGGGGGATTATTTCGCGGAGTACCAGTCATACGGTCAGGAGTTTAGAGATGCCATCACTTTCCACGATTTTCTTCAACTCAAGCGGGACAGCAAACCCCACAACCATAACAGGGGGAATAGACATTCACATGATGGGGACTTGCAGCGCACGGTGGGCAGATTCCATTTACCGACATTTGATGGATCATCCAAGTGCTTGGCAAAAGTGTGGGTGGAGAAGCTAGATATATATTTCCAGCTTAATCAGATGACAGAGCCAGAGGCCATCAAGGTGGCAGCGCTGCATCTAGAGGGCAAGGCCCAGGATTGGTGGTTTCACGGGATGGTTACGCTGGGGCACTCGAGAGAGACAACATATGCCGAGTTTACACGGAGGTTGGTGGAGTGTTTTGACCGAAGGGATCCAGAGGAGCATTTTGTTGAGCTAACCAAGCTCAAGCAGACAGGGAGGCCAGACATGTACATATCGGAGTTTTTGAGACTTTCTGTGATGGTACCAGATCTATCCACCGCCTGTATGATTTATATGTCATAGATGGATTAGCAGCGCCTCTACGGGGATTGGTCAGATCGACGAGGCCCACGACACTCCATGATGCAGTGGAGAGGACTCGGGATTTGCAGGATGCACTTCCCAGGAATAGAGATCCTTTTCCCCAGAGATCGACATTCCAGCCGAAGGGAAAGGATCAGAGAGTTCCACCTGCCAGGGGGAACCAGGGTAGAGGGTTTGGAGATGATGAGGCCAGGAGAGAATTGAAGCGGAAGAGATTGTGCTTCATGTGCCAGGAGCCATGGGCACCAGGACACCGTTGTGCCGCGGGGAAGGCACATTACATCGAGGTCTTCTCCGATAGTAGAGGGGAAGAAGACGAGTATGAGGATGTGGAGGCTAGAGACAGCAATACAGTGCAGAGAGGGGATCATCTGCCACCTCC
Source organism: Pinus albicaulis (assembly GCA_034641835.2). NCBI lineage: Eukaryota > Viridiplantae > Streptophyta > Pinopsida > Pinales > Pinaceae > Pinus > Pinus albicaulis. The sequence continues at coordinate 1,237,896,234 of CM076582.1, read as the reverse complement.
ACCACCTGGAGCAGGAGGTGCAGCTTTTGCACCTACTGGGGGAGCCCTTGCAGCCTTGCGGGGAGTTCCCAAGTACTTGACACTGCGTGTCCGAGGCACAGTATGAGGGCAGCGTGTGTCGGTGTTGGTAAACAGTGGGGCTACCCACAATTTCATTGATGCTCAACTCGTAGAGCGGAGGGGCATACAGACAGAGACTTTTGATGGATTTTCGGTGCTGGTTCCAGGGGACCAGACCATGCAGTGTGCTAGGTATGTGCCAGCCTTGGAAGTGATGATGGGGACATACACCTTGACAGATCATTTTTTCGTGGTGGGCATTCCGGACACCAACGTGATACTGTGGGTACAGTGGCTTATCACATTGGGGAAGGTCACCACTGACTAGGAGACCTTGGAGATGAAGTGGACAGACAAGAAGACTGGGAGGCATGAGAAGATTCGAGGGATGCACACCTACCCACCACAGACAGTTTCAACACACCGGATGGAGGCAGATTTCCAGAAGGGGGACATAGAGTGGGCAGTAGAGTTGCGTGTGTCAGAGGCAGGATCTATAGGGTAGGCCGTACACCTAGATGTACAGTCCATTCTTGACAGGTATGCTACGGTATTTTGGGAGATACCACCAGGACAGCCACTAGATCGGGGGTTTGAGCACACCATTGAGCTGGAGCAGGTTATCCAGGCTGTTATCACTACACCCTATAGGCACCCCAAAGCCTATCGGGATGAGATTGAGAGGGCTATCCATGAGCTCTTAGCTCTTGGACACATCCGTCCTAGCACCAGCCCCTTTGCTTCTTCAGTAGTGATGGTGAAGAAGAAGGACGACACATTGAGGATGTGCATTGATTACAGGGCCCTGAACAAGAAGACCATGAAGAACTAGTACCCCATCCCACGGATTGATGAGTTGATGGATGAGCTGAGGGGGGCCAAGTTCTTCTCAAAGATTGATTTGAGATCCTGGTACCATCAGATTCGCGTGAGGGAGCAGGACATTCCCAAGACCGCTTTCTAGTGTCATTACGACCATTTTAAGTTTTTGGTGATGCCTTTTGGGCTAACCAATGCCCCGGCCACTTTCCAGTCATGCATGAATCACATCTTCCATAGTCACTTGAGGAAGTGTGTGTTAGTGTTTTTTGACGACATATTGATCTACAACTGGACATGGAAGGAGCACCTCCAACATATAGAGGTTGTATTGCGCATTTTGGAAGAGCATCAGTTTTATGCTAAGCTCTCCAAGTGCAAGTTTGTGTTGACCGAGATGCTCTACTTGGGGCACATCATCGAGGTGGATGGAGTAAAGGTACATGAGGAGAAGATCAGGGCCATCAGGGAATGGCCGGAGCCGAAGAATGTGACGGAACTTCGGGGATTTGTGGGGATCTACACCTACTACTGAAAGTTCGTCAAGGGATTTTCCCAACTTTCTGCACCCCTTACAGATCTCACCAAGAAAGGGGCATTTAGTTGGTCAGAAACAACGCAGACGGCTTTTGAGTCTTGACAGGCTCAAGGAGGTGATGAGCAACTGCCCAGTGTTAGCATTACCGGATTTTACACAACCCTTCGTCTTGGAGTGTGATGCATCGGGGGAGGGGATAGGCGCAATGTTGATGTAGGGAGGCTGCCCCATAGCTTTCGAGAGCCGGAAGCTATTGCCACATGAGAGGTTGTATGCTATATATGACAAAGAGATGTTGGCCATCATGCATGCATTGGCAAAGTTTCGGCAGTACCTTGTGGGGAACAGGTTCAGGGTGAGGACGGACCACAACAGCCTCCGGTTTTTTCTAGAGCAGAAGCAGTTGCAGGAGAGGCAGCAAAAGTGGGTCAGTAAGATCCAGGCTTACGACTTTGACATCGACTATGTCAAAGGGAAGAACAACGTTGTGGCAGACGCACTTTCACGCAGGCTAGCAGCGTTGTCCTTGATGAGTTTGGACACGGATTGGAGGGCTCAATTGTTGGTAGAGTATTCCAAGGATTGTTTTGCCTGCGAGATTTTGGATGGGCAGGTGACAGATGACAGGTACAGAGTGATGGACGAGGTGATCTATTACAGGGACAAGATCTTCTTGACTGAGGGCTCCCAACTCAAGAAGAAGATATTGCATGCCTCGCATGATTCACCATTATTAGGCCACTAGGGGTTTACCAAAACCTACAGGGCCATTAGGGAGAGGTTCTCTTGGAAGGGCCTCAGGGAGGACATGCTCCAATATGTCAAGGAGTGCGAGGTTTTCCAGCGTAACAAAGGAGAGATGAACCATCTGGCAGGATCATTGCAGCCTCTTCCCATACCTGAGGGGAAATGGGAGAGTATCTCGATGGACTTTATTACAGGGTTGCCCATGGTACAGAGCAAGGATTGCATATTTGTAGTTGTTGATCGGCTGACTAAATATGCTCATTTTTTTGCCATATCGGCACATTACACAGCAGCACAGGTAGCAGAGTTGTTCTTCAGGGACATTTTCAGATTGCATGGTCTCCCAAAGACCATTGTCAGTGATAGGGACAGCCGCTTCATGGGCGGATTTTGGCAGGAGCTTTTCCGTTTGGTGGGCACTGAGTTGACACCGAGTACTAGTTACCACCCCCAAACAGATGGACGGATCGAGATAGTGAACAAGTGGCTAGAGGGCTACTTGCGTAACTATGTCAGCGGGCAGTAGAAGGCATGGTTGAGATGGTTGCACTTGGGGGAGTACTGCTACAACAACACTCATCACATGTCCATTGGTATGTCTCCGTTTTATGCATTGTATGGATATCATGTTTTATCTTTTGCTGACATGATGTTTGGTGCTAGCAAGGCTCCTAGAGCCAAGGATTGGATCCAAGAGAGTCAGGACATTCTCCGAGCTCTCAAAGATAACATGGCTACATCGCAGAACCAACAGAAGTTGTATGCTGATAGGGGACGGGTTGAGAGGCAGTTTGAGGTAGGGGACTTGGTCTACCTATGCTTGCAACCATATCGGCAGTCCACGCTGAAGCAGAAGGGGGCTGAAAAGCTGAAGCCCCGCTTCTATGGACCCTACAGGGTGATACGCAGAGTGGGACAGGTTGCATATGAGTTGCAGCTACCCCAGGGTAGCAAGATTCGTAACGTTTTTCATGTATCATGCCTGAAGAAGGCATTGGGGCAGTAGGTGATTGCAACAGAGGAGCTTCCACCTATAGATGATGAAGGGCACTTGGTGCTACAGCTGGAGGCCATTATTGACATTAGGGAGAGGCAGTTACGGAGCAGAACAGTCAGGGAGTACCTAGTGAGATGGAGGAATTTTCCGGATGAGGATGCCACCTGGGAGAGTGAAAAAATTATGCAACATCCATCATTACAGTTGCTTGAGGACAAGCAACGTTTTTCCGGGGGAGATTGTAATATTCCCAATTAGCAATAGCTAATTAGAAATATTAATTTTGACTATTCTTGCCTTTATAAAGGTAAAATATAAATAAAGTGGGTGAAGGAGCACTTAGCTCACACTTAGGATAAAAGCATTCCCTAAAGTCACTAAGGAGACATATCGATTTAGCAAGGTGGGGCCTAGTGGCCAAGTGGCAGCATAGGGAAAGGGGCAGCATGGGCAGCGTGGGGCCTAGCCAGCGCAGTTTGAGTTGGACAGCGTGGGCCAAGAGGGACAGCGCAGAGATTGGTGGGGCCTAGGTGAGGGAGAGGCTCACCAAGCATAAAAAGGAGGAAGGGTCTCCTCATTCTCATCATTCTGATTATGCATTTTGAGATTTGTCTTCTTGACATTGAGCATGCTTGTTTTTTAGCAAAGTCTGCACGTACTGTTCTGTACATTGGGTGTCTCCGTTCGAAGATCCCAACCTCAGCCTCGGGGGACTTCGAGTGCCTGCTCGGGTGAGGAGTTCCATCCTTATTTTGTCAGTGGGAGTTGCAGCTATCACGGGAGGAGCATCCACGTAGAGAGACAACGTAGTTAGTGAGAGGGAGGACGCAGTCTTGTAGGGAGGTTGTTCTGGATTGGGAGTTTGAGGTGGATTTAGCCTTGGATAGTGGATAAGGGGCCAACCCTTTCCTATCCCAGCGTTTTGGTGAAGTTACGGACCAACTTTTGGAGCAAATCATTCAGAGCCAGCGTCCCTCCTTGAGGAGCAGCGTAGAGCCTCAAGGGAGCTATTTTCGGGGCGCGGCCATTTCTGCAAAGCTTTCTGGGCTTTTCTGGGTATTGGGAGTAGAGACCATTCCCGAAGTTTCAGCATTTTCCGAGGTGGGGAGCAGCCCCAACAATTCCGTCCATTCCAGCAGTAGCAGCAGCATAGTAGCAGTGCCAATAGCTTGGAGATAACGCAGTCTTGAGTTAGCAGCCATTCCGGGTCCCATTCTGAGAGTATTTCTACGCTTGCCTAGTGCAAGCCAAGGTGCCATCATTCTGATCACCTTTGTACTCGTTATCTATCTTTCAGTATTAATAAAATGGCTCAGCGTTCTCCATATTGGTTATTGTTCATGTGATATCTCTCTAGTTGCTGTTTGTCTTTGTTTATGTGCTTTGTATTGCTGTTTATTTCTACTTGGAATATTACACTCTTTCCTTTTTTGTTGAACCTGTTGTTCCTTTGATTTCCATTTCCCTTGAAGTTGTTATTATTGTAGTCATCATCTCTAGGTGAGTCCCTTTTATTGGGACACTCTCTCGCATAGTGACCAAACCTGTTACAATTGTAACATCTACCCTTTCTTCCTTTGGGTCTTGCTCTTCCTTGACCTTGACTTCTAGGACCAACATTATTCTTTTTCTTTGTATGAGTGGTGAAGGCAGTAGGTTTGCTTCCATTTCCATTAGAGGGTTTGTCTCTCTCCATCATTCTTGTATCCTCTTGAGTGCATCTTGTCAACAATTCATTGAAATCAAGAATTATATTATTATTGAGAATAGTGGTATTCAATACATACCATGCCTGGGGAAGACCTCCAAGAGCAATGAGAGTGAGTTATTGGTCAACTATGACCTCTCCAATTGATAAGATATCATTCTTGATTTCGGTGATCCTCATGAAGTAGGATTGGATGGACTCTCACTTGTCCATCTTGATGTCCTTCAACTTGTTCTTCAAAAAGAGAATTTGATTAGCATTGCTAGCCCTGAACATGCCAACCAACTTATCATACATCTCCTTAGATGTGCTCAGCTCGGAGTTATAAGCAACCAAGTGCTTGTGAATAGAATCCCTGCTGATCTTCTTCGCCTTGTTTTCCCCTTTCTTGTACTTTGTTTTAGTGGCAGCTGGTGCATTTGATGGACGCTCAATGATCTTTCCCTGCACATAATCCATAGCATCTTGTTCCTCCAATGTCAGGTCCAAGGAAATTTTCCATGCATGATAATCAGACTTATCATTGAGCTTGTCATCGAATTTGAAGTATGATGAGGAAGCCATTGACCTTTGTCCTTGTCTAATCAACTTTCAATGATTGCTCTTCTCATTCTTGCTTGGGCTTTGTCTTCACCTCGACTCTGATACCATGTTAATTTTAGTTAATGATGGTATGTTCTATACTTAAAGCAATTTACTTCAATATTTCTTATTAGCCCAATTCAATTTCCTGTTTAACAATCACATTAACATTTGACAATAAATGCTGATAGAAAACACAAATAAATAATCAAAAGAAAAGCCAAGACAAGATGACACAATAATTTGGCGGATGTTAGGGAAAAACCCCAATGTGGGGAAAACCCTTTGATCAAATCTTCTTATTATTCTTCAAATTTAGCAGAGAAAGAAAGTGGAATTTACAGCGATCAATAGGATGCCCTAGCCAACAAAGTCAATGCTAGTCAAACCAACAATATTCCTCCCCAATGGAGCTCGGTCAAACCTAGTCAAACTCAGCCTCAAATAATATTCAAAGTCAACCCAAAATAGTCCTAAAATTCTTGGTCAAACCTGGTCAACACATTGGTCAAATCTATGGTCAATGCTGTAGTCAAACAACCCAGATTTCCTTGGTTTTCGTGCCACCAAACTCGGCCTCCCAAACTCGGATTCTGTTCCAAAAATCAAAGTCAAAGTATGAGAGTTGACCCAAGGTCAATGTTGGTCAACACTGTTGCAAAAGCCCTAAAGCAACCTGAAAATTGCAACTACCCTTTCACACGTGCGGAGGAGAGAGAATGTCTTCTTGAGGCTTATACGAACCAATGAGAAGGAGAGAGAATGTGAGATGAGATGATGTCCAAATGAGGTTTGAGTCTCTCCTTTTTATATCCATCAGAGAGGGGTGGAGACACATCTTTTGGGGCTTGTGAGCCTACATTACAATTCTAACCGACCTTGGCAGTTTGCACGTGTGAGAAATAAATTCAAAATCCAACTTCTGCTCATCCAATCAAGATGATCTTTAGATTAATGTTGCACCTCTCGGAAAGAGGAATCCAACAAAAATATCACCTTAATCATATGAGCAGTCCAAAGTGGAGTTTGGCCCTAGTTGCCAATTTTAGCAACACCCCTTCCTAGTGACACATAAAATACAACATCACATTTAGTCACTAGAAAACATCCATACAACATCATGAAACATCTACATCCTAACACCATCAACTTGTTGGAAATATTGTCATTGATGGCAAAGGAGGTAGCAGATGCAGAGACAGGAACAGTTACAAGGAGACAAAGACAGATAATGGAGGCAGCAATAAGGCATATGGCAATAAGGCAACGAGGCAATGAGGCATAGTAACAAACATGAAATAAAGAGAGAGGGCATAAGACAAATAGCTACAGAGGCAGAGAAAGCGAATATAATAAGAGGCAGAGCGATAGAAGCAGCAGAGGCAGAGGTAGAGCGACAGAAGCAACAGAGGCAGAGCAGTTATAAAATTCCAAGGCAGGCGTTATTTATATACATATAAAAGTCTGAGAATCATATCCTGTGTATGTATGAACTATGTAACGGAGCGATTGAGTGACTATGTGTCTTCTTGGTTGAATCACATGAAACATTGAATTTATATTGTTGTGAAATGGTCGAATTAAATCTTGTGTGAACCATATTCTCTGTGAACGAGTGGCTGTGTGCACTCTGCATAAGAACAGACGGAACCGAGAAAAGGAGCGGAACTCTGCGTTGGAGGCGGAACCATAGTCAAATGCGCTGTATGAGAATAGGCAGAATCATAGTCGAAACAAAAATTATATTTATATAATTGAAATGTGATGAATATATATATACAATCGAAATAGTGGAGGACCGGAACCTGGAGTGTAGGGAGAAGTGGAACCAAGAGCTGAATGAACAGTAACGGTGGGTTGGAATGAAACCATGTTTTTTTTCGCACCACCATCCGTCGGAAAGCGGTATTGAATGAATGGGCAGCGATGCCATAGACTATCTGACACGTATCCCGACCGACATTTCAAAACCATTGTTTAAAGTGTGCCTTCGCGCATTATACCTCGACTGAAGACATGGAGCGAAATTAACATACACCGTTGATCCAGGGGCCCGACATCTAACGGTGATCGCTCGCAGGACCCGCACGAAGGTTAATGAAAAAGCCCGAAGGTTAAGCCAGGTACGGTGCGTGCGGTTGATTGGCTATTGGTTATATAGGTGGGGCTCGGAGCCAAACGTTTATAATAAAGTCATTCATTTAAAAGACGTATAATGTTAATATAAGGTCACGAAGGTATGAACGTTGGTTGGCGGCATAATATAAAGATTGAAAATAATATATATAAACCGGGAGCCAGAATTAAAGTCGAAAGTTGCGAATATATTAAAAGGAAGATTAAGAGCCACGTAAGCTAAACTGGGAATATGGTTGATTTATGTCAAAACATTGTTGAAGTGCCCAAACTGCGGGTCGAGTGCATGACCTAAGGATTTGGAACTAATGTCTCAAATCTCAGGGATTTGAGATATTAACACTTCAGACTTGTTTATATAAATTGCCAGCATAGAATAAAGAGAACATGCAAGAGTGAGATTGCCGGATGAGAAAATGGGTGGACACGAAACTTTGAATGCAATTAAAAAGTGGGAGCAGATATTTGTTTTGTTAATAAGGCAAAGCGTTTCCTGTAAAATGAAACCAAAGATTATACAGTTGATGGTATATTGTAAAGATTGTAAGCACTGATATATCCGTGTGATTAAAAAAAAAAAGGGTTTATAAAAACGCAGAGAGTTATTTTAAGTTTGACTAAAGGACAACTGTACATACAACTGTTATATAACTAGAATGAACAAGAAAAATACAGGGATTCAGAAGAGCAGTGAACAGGTGAAATGCACAGATGACAGTAAACAAAGATAATGCAGAACAGTTTCTTAACAGCAGTAGAAAAAGACAAAATCCAGTAAAGCCAAAGTTCAGAAGAGGAGCTGAGTGATATTGAAATATGTAATTAAGAATGTGAATGTAAATGATGTAATTATTTTTATTGTTTGTGATGCAAAGGCAAGTATCCTAAGGAAAAGACAAAACCCCACTGTAGCATGAAATTTGTACATATTGTAGTAATTCTAAATTGAATTGAAAAAGGAATAAGAAGACAGAAGCCAAAGAGTCATTACCGTTCACTTCAAATTCCTTGTGAAATACAAACAGTCATGTGAGAATTTCTATATATAATATCAATTTGATAAGCTCAAGGGAGGGAGAGAGAGAGCAAATATAGAGAATGCAGAATATAGAAGAATAAAGCAGAGAAGATAAAGAGAAACTAGAGAAGCTACATAACAGAGCTGATAATTTAGAGGTAAATCAGCAAACATTCAGTTTGTTAAATTGAGGAAGTTGGAGCTTCCCTATCAAGTTGCAGCTTGATAGCTGTCAGTTGTAGCTGACTGAGGTTGAAGCCTCTTGTAGGTTGGTGCCTGCAGAAAATTGAAGGGAGTTGGTGCTTCCTTGCAAGTTGTAGCTTGCGGAATTGAGGTAGGAGCCTCTTGTAGGTTGGTGCCTGCAGAAAAACAGTGGTGAGAGGGAATTGGAGCTTGCCTTTGCATCACAACAATAATAAGATGTGGTTTTCTCCCTTTATGGGTTTCCACTTAAATCTGGTGTCTCTGTGCATGATGTTTATGTGTTGATCTGATTTATATCATCTGCTTAATACCTGCTGCTCTCATATTAAGTCTGCTGTTCTATTATATTAATACTTGCTGCTCATATTCTAAGATTACTTACATATTAAGCTTGACATGAAATGAAGATGTATGTTAGTTTGAATAAAAGGTTTAAAAAGTCCAAGAATGTGTTAAACTGATTCACCTCCCCTCTCAGTTTAACTAAGAGTTCAACAATTGGTATCAGAGCAGGTTCCTTTGTTCAAGTGTAACAACTGAAAGGAGATCCTAGGTTCCTAAGATGGCTAGTAAAGAAGGATGCGAAAGGAGATCCTAGGTTCCCAAGATGGCTAGTAAAGAAGGATGCTCAACCAATAAAGCCCCTTTTTTCACTGGCGCAAATTATGCTTTCTGGAAAATCAGAATGAGGACATACATAATGTCTCTAGGAATAGAAGTCTGGGCTGCTGTGGAATTAGGATATGCCCCAAAGGCAACTGACTCAGAGAAAGAAACCAAACTAGATTTTGTAGCTAACGCAAAAGCCATGAATGCCATCTTAAATGGATTGTGTGAAGCAGGGTTTATCAAAGTAATGCACAAAGACATTGCCAAAGAGATGTGGGATACTCTAGAGAACATCCATGAGGGAGACAAGAAGGTAAAGACTGCCAAACTTCAAATCTATAGAGCCCAGTTTGAGAACTTAAAATGAATGATGATGAAGACATTGCTAGCTTCTTTCTAAGGGTTGCAGAAATAGTAAATAACATGAAGGCTCTAGGTGAAACGATAAAAGAAGTTGTAATTGTACAAAAGATTCTAAGATCTCTTCCACCCAGTTTTAACCCCAAGGTGTCTGCAATAGAAGAAACAGCTGATTGGGAAACCCTGACCATGAACCAGCTTCTAGGAAATCTAACAGCATATGAGATGAGACTCACAGAGAAAAATCCAAGTACGAGGAGGCGGCCTTTAAAACGAGAAAAGAAGAAAGAAGAAAGAGGAAGACATATGCTCTTGCTCGGATGAAGAAGAGGCAAAATTTGTCAAGAAATTGGATAGAGGCTCAAGTAAATACAAAGGTAAACTTCCTTTCAAGTGCTTTAAATGTGGAAGAGTTGGACACTATGCTGCTAAGTGTCCTCACAAGAAAGTAAGGAATCATGCTCAAGAGTCAGAGAGAAATACGTCAAAGAACTATCAGAAAGGAAAGAAGTTCAACAGAAAATCCTTCTAAGCTCAACAAGACGACGATTTTGTCGAGGGTGGATGAACCCTCAAGTGAAGAAGGAACCTGCGAATTTTTGGCCAGTGGCCATGTAGAAGATCTTGAAGGACACACGCTGAAGATGAAGAAGAAGAATAAGGTGAATTCAATCTTGAGGGGGAGCTAAGAAGTGCTCTGGAGGAGATTGACAGACTCAAAATGAAGTGCATAAAACAAAAGGACATTCTCCTCAAGTATGTAAGAGAAGAGAAGAATTCAGAAGCCCTCATGTAGCTGAAGGTAGAGCTTGAAGAAGCCAAGAAGATAGAAGACATGTTACTTCAACAAATCAAGGATAAAACTCGAGAACAAGAGAAGTTGGGAGAAGAAGTTGTATGTCTAAGGAAGAAATTAGAAAATGATCAAAGGAAAATATCTACAAATTCCTCTCAAACAACAAGCTCTAGTAAGTTGAACAAAATTCTGGATGCTCAAAGATCTCCTATGATAAAAACTGGAATAGGCTATGAAGTAGAATCAAGTAAAAGAAAAGAAAAGGAAAAGAGAGAGATTAGTTTTGTAAAAGCAAAGAAGAATGATGAAGTAGTTCAAACAATTCCTACAAAAGAAGAAACCTGTAATGAGGAAGCCAGAGATCAAAAGAAACCACTAGTAGAAAAGAATGTAATAAATACTAAGACCCCTGAGTATGTCAAATTTGGAAACCATCAAAGGATATTCTTCCCTCCTATGAGGAATGCCACCTGCTATGTCTGCCACAAGCTGGGACACATTGCTGCATATTGTCATGCAAGGAGGAATAATTCAAACCAGCAAAAGATGCAAATAGTGAAGAGAATGCCTCAAGCAAACAAATGGAAAAGACAACCTTACATCAGGTATGCAAACAGTTTCTATGGTTATTGTTTTTATTGTAAGGAATTTGGCCATAAAATCATTGAGTGTAGAAAGTATGGACAAAGATTGATGTTCAACACCTCAAGGAGGTTTATGAATCAAAGAAATTTTGTTCATACTCACAATTCTGCAAAAATTATGACCAAATGCTGTGTATGCAATCAAGTTGGACATATGCCTTCCAAATGTCCTCTCAGAAAATGTAGTTCATCACCCCACAAAAGATACCAAACAAAAGGGTGCTTCTAGTGGATAAATAAGGTGAATAAATGTGACTTGGCTCTAATTGCTCAAGACCTGAAAACCCAGTGGTTGCTCAAAACACATGATTGGAGACAGAAGCAAGTTTATAACTCTTGACGAAAAGAAATCTGGAAATGTTACCTTTGGCAATGATAAATCAGGAAAAATAAAAGGAAAAGGCTCACTCAGCCTAGACAATGGCAGAGGAAAGGCCCAAGATGTACTACTTGTGGACGGGCTGAAAGCAAATTTGCTGAGTGTCAGCCAAATGTGTGATAAAGGCTGTGAAGTTCTTTTTAGAGCACAAGATTGTGAAGTCAGATCAAGCACCACAGGTAAGACTCTGCTCAAAGGAGTTCGAACAGAGAGTAATGTTTACATTGTGAAAGAGGAAGATGAAGCATGTCATCTTAGCAAACTTGAGGAGTCATGGTTATGGCATAAAAGATTGGGACAGCTCAGCTTTGATCACATCATCAGACTAAGCAAGAAGAAAGCTGTCAGAGACATGCCAGAAATAAAGAGGCCTTCTAATACCATATGCAAATCATGTCAATTAGGCAAACAGACCCGCACATCCTTTAAGGCCAAAGAAGAGTTATCAACAAGAAGACCACTACAACTTGTGCACATGGACCTGTGCGGACCTGCAAGAACTAAAACACCAAGTGGAGAATCCTACTTCATGCTGATAATAGATGATTTCTCCAGAATGACATGGGTTGCATTTCTCAAGAATAAATCGGAAGCTCTGGAAAAATTCAAAATATTCAAAACTTTAGCAAAAAATCAAACAAGATGCAAGCTAAAATGCATTAGATCAGACAGAGGAGGTGAATTCACTGATTATGACTTTGCAGACCTATGCAATGAACATGGCATAAAGCAACAATTTACTATTGCAGGGACACCTCAGCGGAATGGAGTAGCAGAGAGACAAAACAGATCCGTACAACAAATTACCAGAGCCATGATGTAAGAGAGTAATATTCCTCAAACCTTCTGGGCAGAAGCAGTACACACAGCAGTGCATACCCTTAATAAAGCTCACTTAAGGCCAAGCAGTGACAAGACTCCCTATGAACTATGGCATGGAAAGCCAAGCTTCAATCAAACATTTTAGAATTTTTGGAAGCAAGTGTTATATAAAGAATAATGATGAAAATCTTGGGAAATTTGATGCAAGAGCAGATGAAGGGATTTTTCTAGGATATGCTTCCAAAAGTAAAGGGTACAGGTGCTACAACAAGACTCTTTGAAAAATAGTAGAAAGTATTGATGTGAGATTTGATGAAGAACTTCCAAACAATACAAGAGATACAGACTGTTGCAGTCCATCAGACAACCATGAAGAAGAAAACCAAAATGATGATGAAACAAGCAAGACAACAGAAGATGCAGAGCTGAGCTCGAAAGCCCCCTCAAGATACACTCAGAAGAATCATCCTGAAGATCAGATCATAGGAGACAAGAAAGTAGGGGTCCAGACAAGAAGGCAGCTAACTGAACAGACAGAAGAGGTATACATAGCCATGTTATCACAAATAGAGCCAAAGAGATTTGAAGCCAGCAAGGACAAGTATTGGGTGAATGCTATGAATGAAGAATTAGACCAAATTGAGAAAAACAATACCTGGGAACTAGTTCCTAGACCCACTGGGAAAAATGTAGTGTTCCATGGGGACGCGTCCCCTAGGGTGGGGGACGCACCCCGGCGCTTCCCCACGTCCCGGGGAAGGGCAAACCCCTGGGGAAACGTTTCCCCCACATCCCCCTTTTGGGGAAACTTGGGGAAACTCCGGGGGGACGTTTTTCGGGCAGCGAAACGCGTCTCCCTTGAAGGTGGACGGGGGGACGCCGGGGGGACGCAAGGGGGGCGCAAGGGGGGACGCATATTTTTTTTGCCTAATAATTTTATGAAACATTAAAAAAAAAAATTTAAATACAAATTTAAATATAAAAATAAAAAAATAAAATATAAAAAATAAAAATAAAAAAAACTTAAACTATATTAAAACATGAAACTTATTAAAATTTAAAAATTAAATTAAATTAATTAATTAGATTAGATTATATTAAAATTTAAATAAAATTTCAAAAAATGAAATTATATTATAATTAAACCTATATAGTATAACTGTATAAGTTTATAAATTATAACTATAGTCTGTAAGTTATAAGTTATAACTTTATAAGTTATAACACGGTAAAACTTTAAAAAAAATAATTAATTAATTAAATTTTATTAAAATTTAAAACTTAAACACAAAATTAAAAACAATAACAATAAATTAATAAAATTATATTCAAATTAAAAATAAAAATAAAAAAATGAAATTATATTAAAGTTGAATAAACCTATATAGTATGTAAGTTATAAGTATAACTTTAAAAAAAATTAATTAATTAATTAATTAATTAAATTTTATTAAAATTAAAAAATTAAATTCAAATTTAAAAAATAAAAATAAAAATTAAATTATATTAAAAATTAAAATGATGCAAAATGAAAAATTTAAAAAAAAAAACTTAAAGTTAAAAAAATGAATCATAACTTAATTAATAAAACTAAAAATTTAAACATTAAATAATAAAAAACTTAAAACCTAAAAGTTAAGTATCTTTATTTTTAGTTAAGTATTCTATGGCTATTTCAATTTTAGACTTCAACATAATATCGTTGTCATTGTCATATGATGAGTTTAAAGTTTAAACTTTACCTTTTATCGTTTTTTAAAATTTGATGTGCATTGCATAATTTGAATTTCAATTGTCAAATGATGAATTTATTAATTTAATTTAGAATCTAGATGTAACTTGCATCATGCCAAATGATGATTCATGAATTTAGATGGAACATTGCATAATGCCAAATGATGGATTCAATTTAGTAGTTTACCTTTAGTCTTTAGAATCTAGATTTATAAATTTAAATTATAATGCAGAAATGTCAAATAATAATTCAATGATTCAATGAATCAATGATTATAGTTTAATATGCAATGATGATCATATTTAAATTTTATTCTTTAGATGTACAATGAGTAATTACTAATTAAGATTTTCTATTTAGTTATTTAAATTTTTAAATAAATTTATAATAATTTATAGTTTTATAATTTTTATGACTTTGACGTCCCCCCGTTTCCCCGAAAATTCCCCAAATTTTGGGGTTGCTTATATACGTCCCCCTTGTGCGTATTCCCGCTCCCGCGTTTCCCCGTCCCGGAAACTCCGTGGAACATTGGAAAAATGTCATAGGCTCAAAATGGGTATTCAAAAATAAAATGAATGGGGAAGGACAGGTAATCAGGAATAAAGCCAGACTTGTCTACAAAGGATATTCACAAATCGAAGGACTTGATTTCGATGAAACAGTTGCCCCTGTAGCCAGAGTGGAAGCCATCAGAATGTTTCTGGCCTTTGCATGCTACCAAGTCTTCAAGGTATATCAAATGGATGTAAAATCTGCTTTTTTGAATGGAGATCTAGAAGAAGAAGTCTACATGGAACAACCGGAAGGTTTCTCTTTAACAGACAAAGAAGACTATGTGTGCAGACTGAAGAAGGCTCTATATGGACTGAAACAGGCTCCTCGTGCTTGGTACTCAAGACTAGATAAATATTTGCAAAAACAAGGCTTTAAGAGAGGTGGAGTAGACATCAATCTATACATAAAAGCCCATGAAAATGAACTCCTGATTGTTGTAGTATATGATGATGACATTATGTTAGGAAGCAACAGAGATGAACTTGCAAAAGGGTTTGCTGAGGAGATGAAATCAGAGTTTGAGATGTCCATGATTGGAGAACTCAGTTTCTACTTAGGACTTCAAATTCAGCAAAAGAACACAAGCACATTCATCTCACAGGAAAAATACTTAAAAGAAATGTTGAAAAAGTTCAAAATGGAGGATTGCAAACCTATGTCAACTCCCATGATCACGGGATGCAAGTTGTGTGCTAATGATGGATCTGTTGATATAGATCAAAAACTCTACAGATCCATGATAGGAAGTCTGTTGTATTTGACAGCATCAAGACCAGACATCATGCTAGCAGTAGGACTAGTGGCTAGATATCAAGCAGCACCTAAACAAAACCACCTTCTGGCAGTCAAAAGAATATTTAGATATCTACAAGGAACAACACAGTATGGACTTTGGTATCCTAAAGGCAAAATCTTCACTTTTACATCATACACAGATGCAGATTGGGCCAGCTGTGTGGATGACAGGAAAAGCACAAGTGGAGGTGCATTCTATTTAGGAGAAATTCTGGTGGCATGGTTAAGAAAGAAACAAACATATATCTCTCTGTCTACAGCAGAAGCAAAATATATAGCAGCAGCAGCATGTTGTACACAAGTCATGTGGATGAAGCAAACCCTCCAAGACATGAAGGTAAGCATTGATGAACCTATCTCAATCAAATGTGATAATACAAGTGCTATAAGTATATCTAAAAATCCTTTGCTTCACTCAAAAACCAAACATATCTCAATCAAGTATCATTTTCTCCGAGAACAAGTGGCTCAGAAGATAGTAAAACTGGAGTATGTACCAACAAAAGAACAGACAACAGATATATTTACCAAACCTCTTGCTAGAGAACCATTTGAATATTTCAGAGATAGACTAGGGGTAGTATCTGTAGATGCTACTCTCTAATATGAAGAGAAAGCACAGTTTCAGGGGGAGAACATAAACGAAAATATCATTCGAGAGGGAGATCAGCCAGCAAAGGAAGCATGAAACAGGTCCTCAGGATCAAAGGATTAAAGGACAGAATCTACACTAAGAGATGTGCAACCCCTTGCCATTGATGTCAAAGGGGGAGGAAGAGCAAGCAACAGGAGAAAGGATCCTAAAAGGGCAAACAAAGAAAGTGTATTGCCATCAATGCCAAAGGGGGAGACTGTTGGAAATGTTGTCATTGATGCCAAAGAAGGCAGAGGCAGAGATGAAATGGTCGAGCAGCAGAGGCAAAGGTAGAGGCAGAGATGAAATGGTCGAGCAGCAGAGGCAAAGGCAGAGGCAGAGCCGTTATCAAACAGTGATATGATCAGTGTTGAATTAACGTAAGAATGAAGCAAGCTTCATATATTGAAGCGCTGAAGAAGTAAGAAATAAACCTTTTAACAAAGCTCACATGAATTTGTATATAACGAAGGCGGGACAGTCTTCATTGAAAAGGAACCCGAAATGTTATATTACTACATATATTTGTGTTGGGCTTAAGTCTGATCCAAAGACTTAATATAATATTGACGGAGAACATTATATGTAGTGTGGGACCCCCCCTACATAAAATTCCGAGAATCGTTATCCAAGCTGGAGGATACTTAAACATAAATTCCGAGAATCATTACCCCAGCTGGAGGATACAATAAAGGCAGAAGCGAAAGCTTATATATATGCAGTGCATTACATAAATTGCGCCTTATACAGAAAGGTCCAAAGCATATATATATAAATTTATATGGAGCGCTTTATGGACAAGGGACCAAAGGTATAATACAAGGCATATGTATCATATTATTGAGCTCGAGATCAAAAGAACCAAAGGTAACAAAGCCTTATATGGTGGGACCCTTTCCCAATCGCATCGGAAAATTGACAGCGGAACAGGTTAACAACAGGTTGCAATTGCGATTGAGTTCCGGACCCGATGGGTTTATAAACCACGATTGATATATGTTTGAGTTCCGGTAAACAGTGTTACATCGCATCGGAGAAAAGTGTGGCAGCGAAGCATGATAATAGAAGTTGCGATTGCGATTGAAGTTCCGGACCCGATGGGTTTATAAACCACGATTGATATATGTTTGAGTTCCGGTAAACAATGTTACATCGCATCGGAGAAAAGTGTGGCAGCGAAGCATGACAATAGAAGTTGCAATTGCGATTGAAGTTCCGGACTCGATATGGTTTAAACAACGATTCATATATGTTTGAGTTCCGGAGATTTGATAGCTAGTGGGACCCTCACCCAATCGCATCGAAACATCGGAGCATAAGAATATCGGAACATGCAAATGCAAATTGCGATTGCAATTGAGTTCCGGACCCAATGGGTGTATAAACTGTGACTTTATAGGTTTGAGTTCCGATCTAATCGCATCGGCACATTTAAATGAACAGTGGTCAATCGCATCAGAGTAAAAGCAGGACATCGGAACATACTACTGAGAGTTGCGATTAATCGCATCGGAACTATCACAATCGGAAGTATTCAGAAGCGATTCATCGCATCGGGAATGAGAAAAGATCGGCAAGTGGGCCCGAGGTTTATAAGTTTAATGGGTGTTGATGAAGTCTAAGGCTTACCGACTGTTTCGTAAACATTCGAACGGAGAACGTAATGTATGTTGATATATATTATGATTGGAATGTGTTGGCAAAGTTAATAACGAAAGAAAGACTTGAATGAATGCCTCCGATGATCAATGTGTCATAGAGTTGTTATAAGGATGTGTTTGGATTTAAACCTAAACTCAAGGATACCATATAGCGTTGGGTCGGAACACGTATAATATATTGATATGTTACGTTCAAAGAAACGCCATGAGCTATCATTATATTGGTCCTAAATAAAGCTTATAGAAGCCAAGGTCGGAGGTTAAGGTGTGCATTTGGTTATATTATAACCAAGATTGAGCCTGTTTGAAGAAAGGCGTGCCTATTCAAAACTGTAGCAAAAAGGTAATACTGTGGGCCCGAGGACTTCAACTTAATTATAATTGCTGATGAATGTGTTGGTCAAAGTTCATTGAGCGGAGTATAGCTGGCATGTGGGGTCCTTCCAAAAGATGAGACTAAGAACAACAGTTACACCACGGCAGAGGACAGAAGAGCAAGCAGAGCTGAAAAAGACAGACACAGTCAAAGAAAAGACAAATGCGCAGCGATCCAAAAGGCTGAATGAGTGAGCTGGAGTTTTCATTGTAATTGAATGTAAATGATTTTAATTTATATTGTTGTGATGCATTGGCAAGTCTCCGGAAGAGAACAAATATCCCACTGTGATGTTAAATTGGTACCTACAGTTATATTTTCTGAGTGAGCTGGAAAAGAAATGAGAAGGTAGAAGACTAAGAGGTATGGCTATCAATTTCGAATTCCTTGAGGAATACAGACAGTCACAGGAAAATCTTTATAAATAATATCATCTTGATATGCATAGATGGTGAGAGAGAGTAAAGATAGAGAATGCAGAGTATAGAAGATTGAGGTAGAGAAGATAAGGAAGAGAAGATAATAAGATGTGGTTTTCTCCCTTTATGGGTTTCCACTTATATCCGCTGTCTCTATCTGCGTTGTCTATGTGCTGAGATGATTTACCAAATCTGCTTAATGTTTGCTGCTCTCATAATAAGTTTGATGTCACATTAATTTAATACTTGCTGCAACTTATTAAGACTGTTCATATACTAAGTTTGGTTATAAAAGTAAGTTGTAAATAAGCTGATGAAAATTTTTAAAAAGCTCATGTATGTGTTAAACTGATTCACCCCCCCCTCTCAGTTTAACTAAGAATTCAACAATTGGTATCAGAGCCAAGTTCCTTTGTACCAGTCTAACAACTGAAAGGAGATCCTAGGTTCCCAAGATGGCTAGTAAAGAAGGATGCTCAACCAATAAAGCACCATTTTTCACTGGTGCAAATTATGCTTTCTGGAAAATCAGAATGAGGACATACATAATGTCTCTAGGAATAGAAGTCTAGGCTGTTGTGGAATTAGGATATGCCCCAAATGCAACTGACTCAGAGAAAGAAACCAAACAAGATTTTGTAGCTAACACAAAAGCCATGAACGCCATCTTAAATGGATTGTGTGAAGCAGAGTTTATCAAAGTAATGCACAAAGAAACTGCCAAAGAGATGTGGGATACTCTAGAGAACATCCATGAGGGAGACAAGAAGGTAAAGACTGCTAAACTTCAAATCTATAGAGCCCAGTTTGAGAACTTAAAAATGAATGATAATGAAGACATTGCTAGCTTCTTTCTAAGGGTTGCAGAAATAGTAAATAACATGAAGGATCTAGGTGAAACCATAAAAGAAGTTGTAATTGTACAAAATATTCTAAGATCTCTTCCACCCAGTTTTAACCCCAAGGTGTCTGCAATAGAAGAAACAGCTGATTGGGAAACCCTGACCATGAACCAGCTTCTAGGAAATCTAACAGCATATGAGATGAGACTCCCACAGAAGAAGCCAAGTACGAGGGAGGCAGCCTTTAAAACAGAAAAGAATAAAGAAGAAGAGGAAGACATATGCTCTTGCTCGGATGAAGAAGAGGCAAAATTTGTCAAGAAATTGGATAGAGGCTCATGTAAATACAAAGGTAAACTTCCTTTCAAATGCTTTAACTGTGGAAGAGTTGGACACTATGCTGCTAAGTGTCCTCACAAGAAAGTAAGGAATCAGGCTCAAGAGTCAGAGAAAAATACATCAAAGAACTGGCAGAAAGGAAAGAAGTTCAACAGAAAATCCTTCTATTCTCAACAAGACAGCAGTACATCTGAAGACTCAAATGAACCCTCAAGTGAAGAAGGAACCTCTGAATTTTTATTGATGGCCATAGAAGATCTTGAAGGACTCCTGCTAGAAGATGAAGAAGAAGAAGAAGGTGAAGTCAACCTTGAGGGGGAGCTAAGAAGTGCTCTGGAGGAGATTGACAGACTCAAACTGAAGTGCAGAAAACAAAAGGACATTCTCCTCAAGTATGTAAGAGAAGAACAAAATTCAGAAATCCTCATGCAGCTGAAGGTAGAGCTTGAAGAGGCCAAGAAGATAGAAGACATGTTACTTCAGCAAATCAAGGATAAAACTCGAGAACAAGAGAAGCTGGAAGAAGAAGTTGTATGTCTGAGGAAGAAATTAGAAAATGCTCAGAGGAAAGTATCTACAAATTCCTCTCAAACAACAAGCTCTAGTAAGTTGAGCGAAATTTTCGATGCTCAAAGATCTCTATGATAAAAAGCCAGGAATGAGCTGCCTGAAGGAGAATGAAGTAAAAGCAAAAGGAAAGCGAGAGAGATTATTTTTGTAAAGCAAAGAAGAATGATGAGCCGGCTCAAACAATTCCATACAAAAAGAAGAAACATGTGAGGAGAGCGAGATCAGAAGAAACCACTAGTAGCAAAGAATGTAATAAATACTAAGACCCCTGAGTATGTCAAATTTGGAAACTATCAAAGGAGATTATTTCTTCCTATGAAGAATACCACCTGTTGTGTTTGCCACAAGCTGGGACACATTGCTGCATATTTTCATACAATGAGGAGTAATTCAAAGCAGCAAAAGATGCAAACAATGAAGAGACTGCCTCAAGCAAACAAATGGAGAAGACAACCTTACATCAAGTATGCAAATAGTTTCTATGGTCACTATTTTTATTGTAAGGAATTTGGCCATAAAATCATTGAGAGTAGAAAGTATGGACAAAGATTGATGTTCAACACCTCAAGGAGGTTTATGAATCAAAGAAATTTTGAACATACTCACAATTTTGCAAAAATTATGACCAAATGTTGTGTATGGAATCAAGTTGGACACATGCCTTCCAAATGTCCTCTCAGAAGATGTAGTTCCTCATCTCACAAAAGATACCAAACAAGGGTGCTTCCAATGGATAAGAAAGGTGATCAATCTCTGACTTGGCTCCTAGCACTCAAGACACAGAAAGACAGTGTATTTGGACAGTGGCTGCTCAAAACACATGACTGGAGACAGAAGCAAGTTTATAACTCTTGATGAAAAGAAATTTGGCAATGTTACCTTTGGTAATGATAAATCGGGAAAAATAAAAGGAAAAGGCTCAGTCAGCCTAGACAATGGCAGAGGAAAGGCCCAAGATGTACTACTTGTGGACAGGCTGAAAGCAAATTTTTTGAGTGTCAGTGAAATGTGTGATAAAGGTTGTGAAGTTCTTTTTAGAGCACAAGATTGTGAATTTAGATCAAGCACCACAGGTAAGACTCTGCTCAAAGGAGTGCGAACAAAGAGTAATGTTTACATTGTGAAAGAGGAAGATGAAGCATGTTATCTTAGCAAACTTTAGGACTCGTGGTTATGGCATAAAATATTGAGACATCTCAGCTTCGATCACATCATCATACTAAGAAAGAAGAAAGCTGTCAGAGAAATGCCGGAAATAAAGAGGCCTTCTAATATCATATGCAAATAATGTCAATTAGGAAAACAGGCTTGCACATCCTTTAAGGCCAAAGATGAGTTATCAACAAGAATACCACTACAAATTATGCACATGGACCTGTGCAGACCTGCAAGAACTAAAACACCAAGTGGAGAATCCTACTTCATGCTGATAATATATTATTTCTCCAGAATGACATGGGTTTCATTTCTCAAGAATAAATTGGAAGCTTTGGAAAAATTCAAAATATTCAAAGCTTTAGCAGAAAATCAGACAGGATGCAAGCTAAAATGCATTAGATCAGACAGAGGAGGTGAATTCACTGATTATGACTTTGCAGACCTATGCAATGAACATGGCATAAAGCAACAATTTACTATTGCAGGGACACCTCAGCAGAATGGAGTAGCAGAGAGACAAAACAGATCCGTACAACAAATTGCCAGAGCCATGATGCAAGAGAGTAATATTCCTCAAACCTTCTGGGCAGAAGCAGTACACATAGCAGTGCATATCCTTAATAAAGCTCACTTAAGGCCAAGCAGTGACAAGACTCCCTATGAACTATGGCATGGAAAGCCAGCTTCAATCAAACATTTTAGAATTTTTGGAAGCAAGTGCTATATAAAGAATAATGATGAAAATCTTGGGAAATTTGATGCAAGAGCAGATGAAGGGATTTTTCTAGGATATGCTTCCAAAAGTAAAGGGTACAGGTGCTACAACAAGACTCTTTGAAAAATAGTAGAAAGTATTGATGTGAGATTTGATGAAGAACTTCCAAACAATACACGAGATACAGACTGCTGCAGTCCATCAGACAGCCATGAAGAAGAAAACCAAAATGATGATGAAACAAGCAAGACAACAGAAGATGCAGAGCTGAGCTCGAAAGCCCCCTCAAGATACACTCAGAAGAATCATCTTGAAGACCAAATCATTGGAGAGAAGAGAGTAGGGGTCCAAACAAGAAGGCAGCTCACTGAACAGACAGAAGAGGTATACATAGCCATGTTATCACAAATAGAGCCAAAGAGATTTGAAGAAGCTAGCAAGGACAAGTATTGGGTGAATGTTATGAATGAAGAATTAGACCAAATTGAGAAAAACAATACCTGGGAACTAGTTCCTAGACCCACTGGGAAAAATGTCATAGGATCAAAATGGGTATTAAAAAATAAAATGAATGAGGAAAGACAAGTAATCAGGAATAAAGCCAGACTTGTCTGCAAAGGATATTCACAAATCGAAGGACTTGATTTTGATGAAACATTTGCCCCTGTAGCCATAATGGAAGCCATCAGAATGTTTCTGGCCTTTGCATGCTATCAAGACTTCAAGGTATATCAAATGGATGTAAAATCTGCTTTTCTGAATGGAGATCTAGAATAATAAGTCTACATGGAACAACCAGAAGGTTTCTCTTTAACAGACAAAGAAGACTATGTGTGTAGGCTGAAAAAGGCTCTATATGGACCGAAACAGGCTCCTCGTGCTTGGTACTCAAGACTGGATAAATATTTGCAAAAACAAGGCTTTAAGAGAGGTGGAGTAGACAACAATCTATACATAAAAGCCCATGAAAATGACCTCCTCATTGCTGTAGTATATGTTGATGACATTATGTTTGGAAGCAACAAAGATGAACTAGCAAAAGGGTTTGCTGAGAAGATGAAATTAGAGTTTGAGATGTCCATGATTGGAGAACTCAGTTTCTACTTAGGACTTCAAATTCAGCAAAAGAACACAGGCACATTCATCTCACAGGAAAAATACTTAAAAGAAATGTTGAAAAAGTTCAAAATGGAGGACTGCAAACCTGTGTCAACTCCCATGATCACGGGATGCAAGTTGTGTGTTGATGATGGGTCTGCAGATATAGATCAAAAACTCTACAGATCCATGATAGGAAGCCTGCTGTATTTGACAGCATCAAGACCAGACATCATGCTAGCAGTAGGACTAGTGGCAAGATATCAAGCAACACCTAAACAAAACCATCTTCTGGCAGTAAAAAGAATACTCAGATATCTACAAGGAACAACACAGTATGGACTTTGGTATCCTAAAGGCAAAAGCTTCACTTTAACAACATACACAGATGCAGATTGGGCCAGTTGTGTTGATGACAGGAAAAGTACAAGTGGAGGTGCTTTCTATCTAGGAGAAAGTTTGGTGGCATGGTTAAGCAAGAAACAAACATCCATCTCTCTGTCTACAGCTGAAGCAGAATATATAGCAGCAGCAGCATGTTGTACACAAGTCATGTGGATGAAGCAAACTCTTCAAGACATGAAGGTAAGCATTGATGAACCTATCTCAATCAAATGTGATAATACAAGTGCTATAAGTATATCTAAAAATCTTGTGCTTCACTCAAAAACCAAACATATCCCAATCAAGTATCATTTTCTTCGAGAACAAGTGGCTCAGAAGATAGTAAAACTGAAGTATGTACCAACAAAAGAACAAACAACAGATATATTTACCAAACCTCTTTCTAGAGAACCATTTGAATATTTGAGAGATAGACTAGGGGTAATATTTGTAGATGCTACTCTCTGATATGAAGAGAAAGCACAGTTTTAGGGGGAGAACATAAACGAAAATATCATTCAAGGGGGAGATCAGCTAGCAAAGGAAGCATGAAACAGGTCCTCAAGATCAAAGGATTAAAGGACAAAATCTACACTAAGATATGTGCAACCCCTTGCCATCGATGTCAAAGGGGGAGGAAAAAGGAAGAGCAAACAACGGGAGAAAAGGATCACAAAGGGCAAAGCAGGAAAGTGTGTGCCATCAGCCTCCAAGAAATTGTTGGAAATGTTGTCATTGATGGCAAAGAAAGTAGAGCGAGATGAAATGGTCGACGGTACTTTCGAGCAGAGGCGAGAGATGAAATGGTCGACGAGCGAGAGGCAAATTTAAATGAGGCTTCGTTATGTGATGAGTTTCTCGACGTGAATTAACATAAGAATGAAGCAGGCTTCATATATTGAAGCGCTAAAGAAATAAGAAATAAACCTTTTAACAGAGCTCACATGAATTTGTATATAACGAAGGCGGGATAGTCTTCATTGAAAATGAACCCGAAAGGTTATATTACTACATATATTTGTGCTGGGCTTAAGTCTGATCCAAAGACTTAATAAAATATTGACGGAGAACATTATATGTAGTGTGGGAACCCCCCTACATAAAATTCCGAGAATCATTACCCAAGCTGGAGGATACATAAACATAAATTCCGAGAATCATTATCCCAGCTGGAGGATACAATAAAGGCGGAATCAGAAGCTTATATATATGTAGTGCGTTACATATATTGCGTCTTATACAAAAAGGTCCAAAGCATATATATATAAATTTATATGGAGCGCTTTATGGACAAGGGACCAAAGGTATAATACAAGGCATATGTATCATATTATTGAGCCCGAGACCAAAAGAACCAAAGGTAACAAAGCCTTATATGGTGGGATCTTCCCAATCGCATCGGAAAATTGACAGTGGAACAGGTTAACAATAGGTTGCAATTGCGATTGAGTTCTGGACCCGATGGGTTTATAAACCACGATTGATATATGTTTGAGTTCTGGTAAATAGTGTTACATCACATCGGAGAAGAGTGTGGCAGCGAAGCATGACAATAGAAGTTGCGATTGCGATTGAAGTTCCGGACCCGATGGGTTTATAAACCACGATTGATATATGTTTGAGTTCCGGTAAACAATGTTACATCGCATCGGAGAAAAGTGTGGCAGCGAAGCATGACAATAGAAGTTGCGATTGCGATTGAAGTTCCAGACCCGATATGGTTTAAACAACGATTCATATATGTTTGAGTTCCGGAGATTTGATAGCTAGTGGGACCCTCACCCAATCGCATCGGAACATCGGAGCATAAGAATATCGGAACATGCAAATGCAAATTGCGATTGCGATTGAGTTTCGGACCCGATGGGCATATAAACTGTGACTTTATAGGTTTGAGTTCCAATCTAATCGCATCGGCACATTTAAATGAACAGTGGTCAATCGCATCGGAGTAAAAGCAGGACATCGGAACATACTACTGAGAGTTGCGATTGCGATTAATCGCATCGGAACTATCACAATCGAAAGTATTCAGAAGTGATTCATCGCATCGGGAATGAGAAAAGATCAGCAAGTGGGCCCGAGGTTTATAAGTTTAATGGGTGTTGATAAAGTCTAAGGCTTACCGACTGTTTCGTAAACATTCGAACAGAGAACGTAATGTATGTTGATATATATTATGATTGGAATGTGTTGGCAAAGTTAATAACGAAAGAAAGACTTGAATGAATGCCTCCGATGATCAATGTGCCATAGAGTTGTTATAAGGATGTGTTTGGGTTTAAACCTAAAGTCAAAGATACCATATAGCGTTGGGTCGGAACACGTATAATATATTGATATGTTACATTCAAAGAAACGCCATGAGCTATCATTATATTGGTCCTAAATAAAGCTTATAGAAGCCAAGTTCGGAGGTTAAGGTGTGCATTGGGTTATATTATAACCAAGATTGAGCCCGTTTGAAGAAAGGCGTGCCTATTCAAAGCTGTAGCGCAAAGGTAATACTGTGGGCCCGAGGACTTCAACTTAATTATAAGTGTTGATGAATGTGTTGGTCAAAGTTCATTGAGCAGAGTATAGCTGGCATGTGGGGTCCATCCAAAAGATGAGACTAAGAACAACAGTTACACCACGGCAGAGGACAGAAGAGCAAGCAAAGCTAAAAAAGACAGACACAGTCAAAGAAAAGAGAAATGCGCAGCGATCCAAAAGGATGAATGAGTGAGCTGGAGTTTTCATTGTAATTGAACGTAAATGATTTTAATTTATATTGTTGTGATGCATTGGCAAGACTCCGGAAGAGAACAAATATCCCACTGTAATGTTAAATTGGTACCTACAGTTATATTTTCTGAGTGAGCTGGAAAAGAAATGAGAAGGTAGAAGACTAAGAGGTATGGCTATCCATTTCGAATTCCTTGAGGAATACATACAATCACAGGAAAATCTTTATAAATAATATCATCTTCATATGCACAGATGGTGAGAGAGAGTAAAGATAGAGAATGCAGAGTATAGAAGATTGAGGCAGAGAAGACAAGGAAGAGAAGAGCATAAAGAGATGCTACAGAACAGAGCTGATATCTAAGGTAAATCAACAAACATTCCGTTTGATAAATTGAGGAAGTTGGAGCTTCCCTATCAAGTGGAAGCTTGATAGCTGTCAGTTGTAGCTGACTGAGGTTGGAGCCTCCTGTAGGTTGGTGCCTGTAGAAAATCGAAGGGAGTTGGAGCTTCCTTGCAAGTTGTAGCTTGCAGAATTGAGGTTGGTGCCTCCTGTAGGTCGGTGCCTGCAGAAAAACAATGGTGAGAGGGAGTTGGAGCTTGCCTTTGCATCACAACAATAATAAGATGTGGTTTTCTCCCTTTATGGGTTTCCACTTATATCCGTTGTCTCTATCTGTGTTGTCTATGTGCTGAGATGATTTACCAAATCTACTTAATGTTTGCTGCTCTCATAATAAGTTTGATGTCACATTAATTTAATACTTGCTGCAACTTATTAAGACTGTTCATATACTAAGGTTGGTTATAAAAGTAAGCTGTAAATAAGCTGATGAAAAATTTAAAAAAGCTCATGTATGTGTTAAACTGATTCACCCCCCCCCTCTCAGTTTAACTAAGAATTCAACAATTGGTATCAGAGCCAAGTTCCTTTGTACCAGTCTAACAACTGAAAGGAGATCCTAGGTTCCCAAGATGGCTAGTAAAGAAGGATGCTCAACCAATAAAGCCCCTTTTTTCACTGGTTCAAATTATGCTTTCTGGAAAATCAGAATGAGGACATACATAATGTCTCTAGGAATAGAAGTTTGGGCTGCTGTGGAATTAGGATATGCCCCAAAGGTAACAGGCTTAGAGAAAGAAACCAAACAAGATTTTGTAGCTAACGCAAAAGCCATGAATGCCATCTTAAATGGATTGTGTGAAGCAGAGTTTATCAAAGT
>CM076582.1:1236336697-1236379197 GCA_034641835.2 Pinus albicaulis | reverse complement strand
GGTCACAATATGCATGGCACGTTAAATAATATCATGAATATCAGAATAATTACAATGAAATACATTAATATGCGAAAGAATATTGTTACGTATATAAACAAATCAATAAACATGTAATTTACCAGAGAGAAATCCTAAGCCTGGATAATCATGTGTCTTGTAAGCACATATGACATACAACGTAAAACTCCTCTCTCTTGTGATGGGTCTTGATACATTGTATACATTTATCACATCCCATAATTCCTTCAATTCATGTACCAGTGGTTGTAAGTAGACAGCCATATTCTTCACTTTTATTCTACCAGGGACTATGAGATCCAACATAATATGTTCATTTTTCATGGACAACCATGAGGAGATATTGTTATTTATCACTATTACATTCCAAATAGAATAGTTGGTGTATTGGAGGAAATATGGGTTGACGCCATTCATGGCTATGCTCAGTCATAGACTTCATACTTCATCCTTGAATTTTTCAGGCCATGTATCGTCTATATGCTTCATGGCTATTGAATCTGTTGGGATTCACATAACTCCCAACTCACTTCTGTGTGAGCCATGCCATCCCTGCAACATAGCTAATTATTTGCAACGAAATAGCCTTTGAATCCTTGGGATTATAGGCATGTGACTCAATATCTTAAAAGGAAGACCATGTGATTTACCCTTCTTTTTTTATCTATCATACCTGTCATGCCCACATTTTGGACATATCTCTTTGTCTGCATATTCTCCTCTATATAGAATATAATCATTTGGATGTGCATGATATGATATGTACTCAACACCCAAAATTTTCAACAATTTATTTGCCTCTTCGTAGCTACCAGGAAATACATTATCACTTGGAAGAACCTTATCTTTGAATTACCTGTAGTTAGTCATGGACAATATTAAATGTACATTAATACCGATAATTATTAACGTTCATAAAAATTGACCATTTGTAATGTTGATTATTTGATTATATTTCTCAGAATATAAGAGACTTGATGTTAAATTACCTCAAAATTTCCAAGAAACATGCATTCGACAAGCCAAAATTTTCTTTCAAGTTGTACAGTAACATCGTTGTCCCCAACTGGGTAGAATTTTACTAACTGCTAGGTGCAAAGGGAGGGGTGGTGGAAGAAAATTTAAGTCTTTTGAAAAATGTATCAGCAATATGACCAACATCCCCTAGTTGGTCATCGCTCTGGAATGCATCTAACAACATTTTCTCCATCGCAGTCGTATCCCTTAAGTAATCGTCCATACCAACCTCTATTTGATTGCCTCCATTACCAGCTTTTGAAGAACTACTATTGTTGTAGTCATTCTGAATTGGTGAATCTCGACATAGTGGGAATTGAATAGTTGGTTGATTCAACCATTCTTGGTATCATTCCTCTCCGATTTTTTCTCTTAGTTCAACCTTCTCTCGATTTAAAATTTTCGTCGGGTGCAATGGAAGATGGTAGGTAGGTTTTTCATCATCACTAGAATCCTAATAATTTCAAAAAATATATTTGGACATGATTAGTACAAAATATATGATATCAATTCGTGAGCATGTCAATGCATGCTTAATTGGTTTGACATTGAAATAATTACAATATACTAGACAATTATTATTACCATCATTGTCCCAGGATTGTGGCTAGAAGATGGCATGTTACAATTGGTAGGGGTAAGCGGATTTCCATTTTCATTTACTAACCGCACCTTGCAGTATGCTGCTCCTAATAAGAGCTTCTGATGTTTAGGAATTGTTTGAATATTTTGTGCATCTGAATTCGATTCTAAATCTACATGAACCTGATAATTTTTATACATTAATTTTATTTAGCTGATTCACATGGATAAAATAAATAAATTCAATTAGATAAAGAAAATATAAATAAAATCTGAAGTAACTACATCTCGAGATGGATAAGGAGAACTCTGCGATGGACTTTGAGAAATATTATGGAACGATCTTGATTTTGAATAATTTTCCATTTGATATAATTATGATATTTTCTCCCTGCATTTGAGAAAAATTAACAATCAATTTTGGTGTACATACCGAAAAGTAATTCTTGTGCCTTAAAAAGTAGTTATTGTTATCGGTGCTAATGTATTGTTAACTGCACTAGTATGGTTTTATTACCAGACGCATTGGTGTTGTTAGTTAACAAATGCATAGAATATTCAGAAAAAAAGCGCAACTTTATTTTTTTTTGAAGTGAAAAAATATAGGTAAACTGAAAAATAGGCGAAAAATGATTTTCGGAAATCTAACTTCATAAAAAGTTCTTTAAATAGTACAAAGATATTCATTATTTGATTATTTTGCAAAAAATTTTAGGGATGTATTTTCATGAGAGACATACCTAGATCAAGAGAGCACTGTGGAGTAGCAAAATACTTTTGAACAACAGCACGATTCACAGAATCAGAATTTGAAACATTTGGTGATTCACACAAAAAATCTGTAGTATAGTAAAATTGTTAAATTTTACTGTAATACTTGTTTTTTTATAGTTTCTATTAGATTTAATACATGCATAGTAAAAATTTTAAATTTACTGTGTGTTTTACTAATAAAATAATTTACAACCTCTATTCCTATTTACATTTAATTAAAATTCGAAAAAAAACAAAAAAATAAAAAAAAATCCATTCTTATGTTAAACCCTTGCTTCTTCATGTTTATGTGGCTTCACAATTAGGGCTTTTCATTTTAGATTTATAGGGTTTGTATTACTATATATAGAGTCAGATCCCAATCCATGTCGGCCCTTGCTCGATTTTTAAAAAGATAGATTTTGTTAATCGGTGCACACTATTTAAAATAACGAACTGATGTGCGAATTTAGTATAACACAATTGGCGCGTATTGAAAAAAAACATTGTTTGATAAAAATAGGTTTTTATTAATTTATGTTTATGTTAATCAGTCCTCCGATATTAATATAATGCACCGGGTCTCCAATTGAAGAAGAGCACCATACAATGTTTCTAATATATTGGCGATGTGTTTATAAGAACCTACCGCATTGTTTGTGGTTCTGAAGTTGTGAAAGTCGCATTGGGCGTTTAATTTAGATAGACGCGCCATTTTCTTGATTTATTTTTTTTACCTGAAAAGTATGTGATTTATTTATAAAATATATTAATGAATGGTACATGTTTATATTGATAAATAAATGGCTGACAAGATTCAAGTAACAAAAATACTGATAGCACATCCAGAAAAGAAAAAAGGGTATTTTCTTTGTAAACTCTTTATAAAAATTAAAAATTTAGAACTATATATAGGTTTAACTAATATGTATTTTTTAGTGTGTATCATGCGAAGCCATAAAATGACGAAGCTAGATAATATTCATTCTAATCTAAGACCAGAAGAGTGTAAAATCTTGATGGAAAAATTGCATAAGAATGAATCACGTGAATGAAAAAATTCTATCGATCCAATATGAGTTTCTTTTTTTAATTTTCATTAATAATATACTTAAAAATATTAGATAGCATGTTTCAAACAATCTATTAATTCGGATATGTTTAATTTTCTACAGGGACCAACAACGAAGAGAAGGAATGTTGTTCTAAGAAAAGAAAAGAAAAAAATAGAACATGAAAATGAAAATGAATTGCTCCTTAGCTCATCTGGAGTGGTGTTGGAGGTTAACGAAAAGGGGAAAAACTTTTACAAAACTTTGAGGGATCTAGTGGAATGAATGTATTGACGTTATTTCCACTTACATTATAAAAATCAATCTAATGATTCCAAGAACCAAATTTTGTTTAAACCACAGGAAGGGTTTCCAGAGAATTAGTCAATGAGACATGTTAGAATTTTAATAGAAAAAGTGTACAACAAAAAAAAGGAGGATTGAAAAATTAATATTGGTTTAAATGTTTTTCTAGAATTATATGTATATATTACTACAAAACAATCATTTATAAATATTACTTTTGTTATATTTAGTTTTCATATATCAATATAAAAATTAAATAGTTTATTGTCATGTTACTTTTTCAAGAAGATTATGAAAATCTCAAAGGATGACAAGATGATATCAGAAATATGGATGTAAGAATGTCCAAAAAGGTGTACAAGGAGATGGTTAAATAAATGGACATAATTGCATCGCACGAGGAGCCATATCAACAACAACATGATTCAAATGTAATATGTAATCATTGAATTTTTCGATTAGGTACAATAAATAAATATTTTACCATTAAATATTAAGTTTCAAGTATTTTCTTACAGAAAAGAAAAGAAGATGGAACCCATTCAACACATAAAACAAGACGACAAGGAAGAAAAGGGTTGATATCTATGTTTGTGGGTAATTGTTACTTCCTTATAACAACTTAACTAGATTTCATTTTTGTATATTTTAAGTTTTTTTACAACAATCATCATTAAATGCCTTCAAACATGTGCTAACATACAAAGAAGAACCATCAGAAGAATTGATTGACATTGGGTTAAATATGGGTTGTCACTATATGTTGGCATATTAGAAGTTAATTATGGAATTTATAAGTATCTATCTTGTTTTACTTAGCTTCGTCTATAATTAATATAACAAAAAAATATTTAATATTAAATCTATGATTTGTTATGGGGTATAAAACTTACAGGAAAAAAAGTATGGAACTGCGCCAACAAATGAATTGTTGAAAGATGACATGAAATTTGGTTTTGAAATAATGCATATAGTTCACGAGTCAATTCTTTCTATGGTACATTTATTTTCGATTTACATTGATGTGTATTATTTAATATTGAAATTTTCATTATTCTCACCAATGTAGATACACTCCTTATTATTGGCCACTAGGTTTTCTTGTTGTGTTGAAGTTTCGTTAGAAGCTCTATCAAAACCTCAGTTACCAAAAACAGAGGTTTTAGCTAATGTTTTTTTTGACAATTTTGGCTAATTTTATAGCACTAAAAACCTCCTTTATAATCTTCGCTAGTGGGTGTTTTCCTTGTAGTGTATAAATTATGTTCTAAATAGAAAAATAATGTTGGCTATAATACAAAAAATGAAAAGAAGTAAAAAAATGTATGAGTAATATGTTTCAATCTTACACTTCTAAAAAATATTTCAAAAGAAATTTAAATAAACTATTTTAAGATCTATGTTAACTAATTTATGTCAATTATCAACTTCATATATTTATATATAGAAAAAAAATTGTTAAAATTAAGCATTTTAATGTTCTATATAAAAAAATATTCAATGTATGTTATCAATAAAATATTTTAATAAGAATTAATATTAACATATACTTAAAAATATATTAATAATAATAAAATATTTTAATCTATGTGATAAAATGTCTCATGTACATGTGTTGTAAAATATTTTAATGTAAATTATGTATATATTATATATCATTTAAAATAAATATGTAAATATCATGAAAATTTTAAGTTTTTATAGTTAAAATGTTTATTTGTTCTTATATATACTCCATTTAGCATTCAAAAGTACAATTTAAACAATGAAAAATAATGCACTCTAAAGAAGTTTCCACGTGAAGAAATTTGATCCTTTTCGACTTATTTTAGATTTGTACTTCAAATGGACCTATGCTGATAGTAAGAACAATGTAAACTAGTATAATACTTACACCTAGACACTAATTGTAGAGTAATAAGCATATACACATAGATATGAATAAAGAGACAAAAAGAGATTGAAACGAAGAACAAATGTTTCTCCAAATAAACTAGCTTGTCAAAATCTGATTGGACTCCTTAGTCCAAAATTATGACTCGTCCAAATTATAACTCGTGATGAATTAGTTAAGTTGGCTTGAACAAAAGCTTGTGCTAGTGTATTGATGATTGTTCTCATTTGATTCAATGTCTAGATATATTTAAAACACATAAACTTATGGATATGCTAATTGTGAAAGTATGCATTTTTAGTAAAAAACATGGTTAATAATGTTAAATACACTATCCTTATATTTTCTAAATTTCCTTTTGAGACAGAGTCAAAAACACTTTGATTCAACAAATAAATTTAAAAACAATGAAAAAGTGTTATTTTCAATGGAAAATTCCCTTTTCTTTGTCACCTTTCCACATTGAGTGCAATAAGGTAATAGATATGTTTAAGACCTCGACTTCTCTTTAAAAATGCTAATTTCACAAATAATGGCATTTGCATGAAGAAGACAAATTGGCTATAGAAAATTCCGACTTTTCCTCACTTGTACGATCATTAATGCTCCAATTGATCTAGATTAAATGCAAAATAATACTTTGTATATATCTATCTAATTCGATGACTATGTAAATAATGTTAAAAAGAAAGTTAGATATTTACAAAGTGCATATTTGACTAGAAACATAAGAACAAGGAATGCCACAAATTCACGCAATAATATGTGTTGGAATCCACTCTATAAACACAAGGGCGTGCCATCAATAATGACTCGGAATAAATCTTCATGAAAAACTAGAATATAGTATTAACAAAATCATGCATAAAACGCATAAACCTTTTAATAACAATTACGAACTTGACCTCATAGCTGAAATAGTGATTAATGAATATGTTCAAACTCATTAAATACACATTTATATAATAATATAATAATAAAAATCACCTTTATGAAGGATTCAATCCATTCAGCATTACCAAAGATAAATTTTATGATGAGATGAAAATTGTGACAATCTTTTATAGATCCAATCATGTTGAAGACATCGTCAACCATTTCTCATACCATAAACGAGAAGAATGAAAACATATTCACCATGAAATGACATTATAATACATTAAAAAATAGTGTCTTCAGATAAATTTGATTCATCATATATAGCTTCTTCAAAGAAATCTTATTCATCATATACCAAGTACTAAGTTGTGCATGTCACTTATTGTGAAAGTAATGATATGAAAATTGAACCCTTCTATGCTCTTTATAACTTTCATGAATATTAAACATCATTGGAAATCATTACACCATGCATATGAATAATTAACATGCAAATATAAACTAACCTATAGCACACAACTGGCTTTTAAAACATTACACTTGCATAAAAATAAATTGCTCAAACATTACTAAATTAGAAAAGAGAGATAAATGCATTATCCATAGTGCATAAACCTATGGATACAATCCCAATAAAGAGGTTCTTTAAATAGCAAGCAATTTAAATGACATCAAGAAAATTAATGTCTTGTAGATGTGCTTTATCTTTCTTAATCTTTCTTAAGGATTAAGATCATGAGACTAGTTTCTAGTTCTATATTATATAAAGGGTGAATTATAATAGATATTTTTATACATTCTTGCAACTAAGGAAAATTTTGAATGTTATTAGTGTTTAAAATAACAACATAAAGAAAAAAATAGAAAAAATACATGCAAGATATTAATTACATGTAGCATAATTCTATAGAAGTGTTATAGTATTCTTGATTACCAAAGTAATTATCATTAAATACAAGCAGTGAATTCCTAATATAAGTATGGAAGATACTTGTCTATATAGAATGACATCCTCATGCGTAAAAGTAGATTACGAGTTCTTGAACCCTTTGATGTAGGGAAATGCACTCAAGTAAGAAGTTTTCTACATATAATGGGCATCATTATCATAATCATGATTTCGTAATAAAGAGTCATTGGAATGTTTGGGATGGTAGAGAAAACATACAAAGAGAAATGAAAACATGTATTTGTAATAAAGTTATCAAATTAATGAGCATTGCATTGCATTGAGTTTTTATTTTTAGAGGTCGCAAAAAATATTATTTTCACGTTGATTTTGAAAAGTGTTAATGCAAAATCAATATTTTGTTTTTTGGAGCATATTTTTGACATTATAAATTTTCTTATGTATTAAGAGTGGAATTTTTTTTAAAGTTGTTAGTGATTTTTATGTCAATTTGAAAAATTGTTAATGCAACATCAACTCCTTTCCTTTTTTGAGATTATTTTTGACACTTTATATATATATATATATATATAGGCGATTTTCATATTAATTTTGAAAATTTTCTTATGTTTTAAGTATGCATATTTTTTTAAATGTTGTCTATTCAAACCATTTTTCAATTTTTCTTTTTCTTCTTCTTTTCCTTCATGAGATGTTTTTTTTCTAAGGTTTTTTCAAATTTGTATTTTTTGTTTTTCTTCGAATGGTTTTTTCATTGAAAATTTCAATTCTTTTGCAAAGTTTGAAAAATTAATAAAATTAATATTTTAATGTTAGGATATTTTGTATATTGATGTTTACTTAATTAATACTTCAATACACATAAAATATTTGTTACTAAAAAATAATATGTTTAAACACTTTAAAAAAATACACACTTTGCATACAAATATAATTAAAAACACACATTTTGGGACATTTTTGTTAAAAAAAATGACATGCAAACAATTGAATTTTATAGAAACAAATTGAATCAAATTGTTGATAAAATAATAAATTTATGTTTTTTTTATGAATTCTATTACCAAAGATGATAATATTTAAAGTTTTATTTTCAAAAATTATGATTCGCAAAGAATTTTAAGCTAAAAAAAATTGTTAAAAAATTAAGTTTAACCCAAAAAAAAATAACATAATAGAAATAATTTGTTCAAAATACAAATGAAAAAAAAAATCAAAACCAAAGTTCAAAAACATTTAAAACAAAAATTGGAAAACAAAACAAAAAATAATGAAGGAAAAAATAAACAAAATATTAAAACATTATAAACCAGTGAAAAACATTTTTTTAATTGGAATAAGAAGAGGAAACTAAGTGTTTCAAAAAAATTGTTAATATACTATGCATTGGTTTTTTGCTTATCCATAGTTAATATTAGGAATTCAATTTTTTCTATTTTTATTATTATTTAAATTTATTTATTTGTAAGGTGATTGGTTGAGGTATTTTGCGTGTTGTTTAGTAATTTCCATTTTTCTATTAGCTACTATTTTTTGTTTTTTTTATTTCCTTTTTATATAACTTTCTGTTTTTTCTTACTATTTCCATTTTCATGAATTATAGTTTTTTCTCCATATTTTCAATGGTGATGAGGTGCTCTATTAAGACACTCCTTGCTGTGAAGTAACATGTTCAATTGTCCACCTTGATCAAGGTGATATAGTGGACATGATGAAGATGTAGTTCTTCCAAGCTTACAAAAAAAAATGTCTAAGTTAGAATCAGGGAAAATTTTAGGGGCTAATATTCGCAGGTGGGATAATTTTCCATGCTTTTTCCAAAACAAAAATTTGCCAATTTTCATTTTTTTTGAAAATTAATTTGCCCAAATTTTATAGTATAACATTAGTTTACCCTAAAAATCACCAAAGTTTTATATATAATAATATAAAATAATTAGAAACCTAAATATTTTAACAAAAATATCATCAAAAGTTTTACAATTTACATATTAGGGACTAATAACATTTGCCAAGGTTTCTAAACTTTAAGATAAACTTCCATTCTTAAAATTATCCCTGGTTAGAATTAAATAAATTGATCTTATTACAAGAAATCTTGAATTCAAGAAGTCTTTTTTTTCTTTTTTTTTGTGATTAATGTATGAGTGTATTTATTCTTGCAGGTCAAAGGATTTGAAACTCTAGCTGAAGTGGACACTTGGTTGGGGACAAATCCAATGCAATGCACTAGATCTCTTCATTTCATTTTAATGGATTCAAATTCTAGGATGTTAAGGTTGGGGTACGGGATCTAAACTAATTCTACCAGTGTGGGGCTATTACCATAATTCCACTTTGAAGTTCCAAATTCTTCTTAAAGTTGATGAAGAACAAGAGATTGCTTGAAATTTAATGGGAGGTTTTCAATTTCTCATTTTTTTCAATTGGTTTGTTAAAGTTGTTTTACCTTATTTTGTTAAACCAAACCAAACACACATGATTGGTCTCAGTTACCATGCAAAAAGTTAATGTGTGAATTTTGTTAAAGTAGTTTAATCTACTACAACTTTATTCTTGGTTTTATTCAAGTGAGTGTGTCAAATTCACTCAATTTTATATTAAATCAAAAATGATAGACAAATGCATAATATTTGGAAAATATTTGAAAAAGGATAACGATATATTTTACTTATTTTAATATTTAAAATTTTTAATGATTTTTTTTTTTTTTTTACAATATGAAATGTTTTAGAAACTAAGTATTTTGATGATAAACTAAGTGTTTTTATATCTATCTATTGTTCCTAGTGATTTAATTTACATAAATGTGCTAATTATAATTTAGTTGTTAAATTAATAGTAAAACACTCGTTATTGCTTATTATTCATAAATATTAATAATCATCCCAACTTCATTTTTCTCTTCAATTTTGTTTAAATCAGGAAGCCATTTGAGAGATAAAAAACACAATTTCATTCAAATATATATCAATTATGTACAATGGCCATGAACTTTGTAGGATACAAATGGTTGTGCAGAACAAGTTTCTCAGAATTGACACTCATTAAGTTCAAAAAGTTTATCCATATCAATTTGAATGAATGTTAAAGAAATAAAGTTATAAAGCTTCATTACAGCCAATGATGTAAGGTGCTCACCAAAAGGCACCATTTTAGCCCAACATTTTCACTTAAATTTCTATTTTTCTTTATGAAGGTTTTAATTGATCAGCTAAGAGCCTTAGTGTAGACTCTAATTAGTTATATTTAAACTAAGTGGCAGGTACTAGCTACCATGTAGCACTTGTTATAAACATGGTATTACACAATAAGATTTGCTTTTGATTGTATATTGTTTTGTCTTTGACCAAAAATTTATGCCTCTTATCCATAGTTCAACATTGCGAATTCATTTTTTGCTATTTTTTATTATTATTTAAATTCATTTATTTGTAAGGTGATTTGTTGGGGAATTATTATGTGTATTGTTTAGTAACTCCATTATTCTATTATTTACAATTTTTTGGTTTTTAGTTTTATTTCTTTTTTATTTTTCTTTTCTTCTTTTTTTCTATTATTTCAATTTTCATGAATTATAGTTTTTTCTCCATATTTTCAATTTAAGATGACAAATTTCAAAGATGAAAAAATAATTTAAAAAAAAAATCTATTATTTTTAGTATTATTATTTTAATTTTTAGTTTTATTACTTCTTAATTTGAATTTTTCTTTTTCTTTTTCTATAGCTAAGCGGGAATGTAATTTTCTCCCATTGTCTTACTTATATATATATATGTATGTATGTATGTATGTATGTGTATATATATATATATATATATATATATATATATATATATATATATAGACACACACACACACATCTCATTCTTCATTCTAGTCAAATTGTAAAGATCTCTTCTAATTATTTTCTATAGTCAAATATCAAGGATTTGACAAATGACAACTTGTGAAGTTAAAATTGGCAATGTGAAATAGTAGATTCCTAAGAACATTCCCATATTTAATGTGATATCATTTTGTGCTTCACAAGTCAACATCAACTAGCTAACATATTTTAATATTATACCAACTACCACTATGTATTGGGAATTAATATAAGTATTATTATTAAATTACATAATAATTATTTGTATGGTGATTTCTCTTCAAAGTAGCTTGTTTTATAGCAAACTGTAGCTCTCATTTGAAAGATGTCATTTTAGACATTGGAAATTTCATAGGACAACCATGGGTTAATTCAGGATTTTTTCAACCATATTCTTCATTATATATTGGTGAAATTATGCATAATTTTTCAATTATAAAAGGTGTTTTTAGTAGCCGCAAAGTATATGGTATAATAGGGTTTTAATTGTAGAAATTCCAACCATCTATTTCCTTAAATATTTTTTATCTTTTGCATGTGATTTCAGCTAGAAATCATATTGTTTTTCTTGGAAATTGTATGGGGCTTTTTTTAATTTCATTTGTTTCTAATATTTATTGTCCTCAGATGTAGTATTATGTTATTTTCTTATCCAAACAAGAATGATTATTTTTTTTTTAGTATTGAGGCATTTTATGTTTTTATCTTGAACATATTCAACAATTTGATAATTCTTCCTTGAAGGCGTTTATATTAGTAAAATAGCTCCCATATGCAGTTATGATTTAACATTGAATTATATTATTTAATAACATCATATTATTTTCTAACTAATATGTATTTTGTGTCTAACCAAGTAAAAGATTTGATTTGTGACTCTAACTTATTATTTTTAGATGAACATTAGAAAATATCTCTTTTTGTACAAGAGACAGCACAAATAATAATACCAACAATATGGAGACTCTAGAAACAAGTTAACACAAATTTTTGTTGTGTCTACCTATGAAAAGAATAGTTCAATTTTATTTTTTAATTTTAATTAATTTTCATCCCTTTAACAAAATCTCACTTCTAATTCTAATAAATAATTTTCTTACATTTATTTCACATCATCTAACATTTTTAAAAATTAAGAGACACATGCTAACAATATTAATATTATAGTTGCAAGATGAGGTATATGAAATTTTAGTTCTTTATTGGTTTTTACTGTAATTTAGTTATATTTAAACTAAGACACATATACCAGCTACTATGTAGCACTAGTTAAAAAATTAAAATAGATTTTTATTGTTTTATTTTATTTTTATTTTGTTAAAACTAAAAATAAAATTTGAATTAATTAATTAATTAATTAATCAATTTGAAAAACTGCATACAAAAAAAATTAGAAAATAAAATAAAAAATGAAATATGATTTTTTTTAAAAAGGAAAAAAAAAACTAATTACAAAACAGATTAAAAACAAAATTTAAATAAATAAATAAAATTATTCTTTTTTAATCAAAGTGGCAAGTAGGAGATTTCTATTACAAAATCTAGTTTTTAGGCCAAAACCCTTACATAGTTAATTCAATTCCGCCATAGTTTTACTTTTAGATGTCTAGTACATATGAATCCTATGGTTATGAGATATTTTGCCTATAATTATAAAGAGATCCCTATTATATACTCTATAGTAAAATCCTAGATACATACAATACTTGCATAACATCATGAACTAAAATAGAGAAAAAATATCCAAGAACTAGCCTCCCAAGCCAGACACATCTTCAAAATTGAAGCTCATACATCAATTTTGTCACTCTGGATCTTGAACCATCTTCCCTTTTTTATGTGCTTTGTCTTCACCAACTTTGGCCTCTACTCAATATAGCTACAATATTGTGATGAATATGTCCTCCATCTCTACCATTTTGTTGTGTATGGTTTCCATCTCAATCATAAATTCATACTACAAGCTCTTGATTTTTATATGCATCAATTCAAGCTTGGAGTTCGTTAATAGCTAGAGGTTTTTGTGAGCTTTTTATTTAGCCTCGTTTCACTGCATGAAGGAATTCAACATGCCTTCCATAACCTCAATAACCCTTCCCATAGTTTCATTACTGTCAAATTTTGTGATGCCATGAGAAAAGGATCCCACATTATCCATGGTGAACCTGCAAAACATCAACACTTACTTACAGATGTTGGCTTTGCTTACCACTGCTTCTCTAGAATATTACCTTGTGTGCTTATAGGCCTGGAGATTGATATATAAACTTCTCCATCGAATATATTCTTGCGGGCTCTTGTTTTCGAGACTGAAATTTCCCTCATGACCTCAAATTTCCTTCCTTATCACAATTGAATGTGGGAATGCTTCATATATGCTAATTCAACTTTGAAATCCTTATTGGAGGTGAAAACTGATAAGGAGTAGGTAAGAAAATGGCCCCAACATGAGGTGAATTGAATGCATACTCCTCAACCAATTCATAAACTGAATCCCAACGCAATTCAAAGGATACACAAGGTAGTAAAAGGTCAACTTTGCATTCCATTTGTGGATGCGAGCTCCACAAAGGTACACTAGGGGGTCGATCGAGGTTAGCTAGTAAATTATGACCACAAAACCAAAATGAATCATCACTTATGTGACATTAATGATTCAAGTATATGCTTTCTCCTAATATTTATTGTGTGTCAACATATTTAATTTTTCATTAATGCAATTAAATGTTCCCATTATTCTATTAAGAACCATCATGGCAATGAGGAATTTTGGATACATCCATTATTCAATTCTATAATCCCTTGGTTGAATATTTATCCTTTATTATTTAGAGCATATTCCATTGAGGTTAAATTCTTAAGATATGGAAAAGTTAAACTTGTTCAAACTGCTAAAGTTGTAGGAAAATCTGAAGGAAAATGGGATAGAGGTTGCATTTGTGTTGGCATTTTTCCTTCCAAACTTGCTAAAAATGTAGGCATTGAGATGATTCTTTAAGTGTTGAGGATGATGTTAGATTATATATTGAT
The DNA here is from genome assembly GCA_034641835.2 of Pinus albicaulis. Taxonomy (NCBI): domain Eukaryota; kingdom Viridiplantae; phylum Streptophyta; class Pinopsida; order Pinales; family Pinaceae; genus Pinus; species Pinus albicaulis. The sequence goes on along the minus strand of CM076582.1, from coordinate 1,236,364,885 downwards.
GTGTGATCGCCAAGCCGTCCTTCATGTCATGGTAATTCACAGGACAAGATAATGTGGTGTTCAATGTAATGTAACTGTGCATAAGTATAATATGTAAATGAGAGGCTTGTAACTATTTTATACGATCCTTACACATATACATTTGATTGCATTATGAGAATGAAAATTTGAGCTATAAATTTTATTTTGATGATATTTTTTTGTGGTTACAATAAATGTTAAAAGACGAAAGTGATTGAATTATTAATATCATGAATCCAAGGTTATGTTGGGTTAATCATGACTTAATCATAAAGTATTAAGATCACCTCGGATTAGAAATTGACAATTTTACGAATGATGACTTATGAGCCCATGGTTCTTGCAAGCCACGGTATTTGATGTGGTAAGCCTATATAAATGATACAACAATTCCATTATAATATTCCTCAATTTGATCGTGTTAGGTTAGATTGGCCATTTTCACCAAGGAAATAATAGATATGTATTAGGTGATAGTTTTCCAAGTTAAGGGTTTCTCAGGTGAATATCTAGTGTCCATTATGTGCATTATTTTTGTTGTATTATTTATCTCTTTAGGTTTAATATGTGATATCAAAGCCTAGTAGGTCTATAATTTCTAGCGGTAATGGCTTGTGAATTTCCTAGAAGGTGGATCAAATCTTAGTTGACCTCATTAGGGGAATTTTGAGGTCTAAAATGGGCCTCCTAAAAAAATGTACAACCAAAATAAACTTTATAAGAACCAACAAGATTCAAGATGATGATGTCAACCATGGGGGATGATTCACCATTTTTTAAGTAAAAGTGTAAAAATATTAAAAAATAATAAAATAATAAAACTACTTTTTCAACTCGTATTTTCAACTTATCTCCCAAAGTGTTTACTCAAATTTTGAGCGGGAGTACTCGTTGGATTCAAAATTTAATTCCTCATCGAAGGAGCACCCATGTTGCATATTTTTTATGGACCCTTCTATGTGAAAAATGAGAAATACGTGAAAAAATGTGATTGCAATCACATTTTTCATGTATATCTCATTTTTCATGTAGGAGGGTCCATCGAAACTACGAAACATAAGTACTCCTTGGATGAGGAATTAAATTTTGCATCTAACGAGTACTCCCACTCGAAATTTGAGTAAAAACTTTGGGAGATAAGTTGAAATTACGAGTTGAAAAAGTAGTTTTTTATTTTTTCCCTCTAAAATTTGATGTTTTCATCAAATATTATTTTATTATTTCCACTATTATTTTATAATTTCCTTAGATGTCTCGTTTTAGACCTCAAAATTCCCCTAATGAGAATCTCTAGAGAGGGTGGTGTGATGCCAAGAATTGTGAAAGCATAGTGTTGTGATATTTGCTAATATTGAATATTTTTCTTTGCTGTGAATCAAAACCAAACACTTGTGAGTATGGGTGAGCTACAATGATAGGATTTATCTAAGGTTTCATGTTTGTAGTGGTAAATATTTGGTGAGTGATTTTCTACTGTTAATGGTATTTTTGTGAGTTGATATTGATAATTATATTTCCAAAACTGAATCTAACTTTAGAATGAAGGTTTCCACAACTTGAATCCATGTTTTTAATCAAATTTTTCTCGAAAAAAAGGTGTTTTCATGTGGGAAATGCAAAAAAATTCGAGTGGATGTTCCACCCATCTTACGGGAAAAATAAAGATTTATTCACGAATGTCAAAGAGTGCATGACTAGGAATAAATATATGGAAATAGAAATGACTAATTTTAAATGGTTAAATGGGGTAACCTAAAATTAGGGTTAATTATAAATTTAAAATATCTTTGAACTAGGGAACTAGTTGTGGTGTTTCCCATGGGTTTGTAGTTGTTTTTCTTACATGGTTGAGGGTTCCAAAAATTTGATGATTATTAGATGATAAATTAAATGGTGAAAACTCTAAATAATGATAGTTCATGGATGTGAAACAATCTATGTAGGGATTGGAAGAGCATTTTTTGCTTATGTTGCAGAGTTGGCCTTCCTTTGTGGTTGCATGGTTGAAACACTTTATGGCACTCTTGTTATATGAATTTGAGTAGAGGATGGAGAGTATGAGTATCATGTAGATAAGGATGACTAATGTAAATGGGGTATCACTTCGTTATAGCTTGTATGTTGTGAGGATGAGTGCTACAATGCTAAAGTTTAGCATTTGGGAAATGATGGCGATAAAAGAATATTGTTGTGTGGGTGGTGAGGTCCCTAATTCAATATTATGAATAAAATAAAAAATGAATAATAAATATGCCATTAAATGTGATCCAAAGTCGCTATAAGAGTGCAATGGGTGTGGTAATGAATGGATCTAATTTGAGCCAAATCAAAATATTTTGGCATGCTAATGGAAAGGATTCTAGGTTTAAACAATGGTTTAGATAGAATGGGAATATAATGAATCACAAGGATTGAACTATAGCATAGGAAAAACCACATGGACTTAGAGTGGAGCATTATTAAAGGAACATAGAGGATATCATCTAAAGAAGAACTCAGTTAAGGAGTGTTTTATTTGGTTCACTATACTTTGGTAGAAGGGAATGTAAGAAAATAATTAGGTAGATGTTTCAAGGATCATTTTCTCAAGCATAATCGTAGTAATTTTCATGGATTTTATGTTTCATCACATGTAAAACGTAGGCATATTGTTTTAAGACATAATTAGGCATGCCTACCCTTGGTTTGAAACTTCATTGATATAAATTCTAGATGTAGACTCAAATGATAGGAAAGGGCCACATTATCTTCCTATAAACCTAGTTATTAAGAAAAAAAAATCTTTGTAGTTGGGTACGTGACTATCTCAAGTCAAGCTTAAAGGAGAGAATGTTGGACTAATCTTGACTTGATCATTGAGTGTTAAGATAAACTTGCGTTAGCCATCAATGTGTTTATTGATGGAATATTATGAGTCCATGGTTTTGGTAATCCATGGTATTTGATCTGATAAACCTTATTTAAAGACTAAAATAACTCTATTATAATATTCCTTAATTAGCTAGTGCTTACCTATCATGGATGATTTGTCCAATCATGTTTTTCTAGCCTTTATATAGCCTTCATCATATCAAATAACATAGAAAAATCCCATGGATTAAAAAAACCATGGAACCCTAAACTACCATTGGTAGGCCCATCAATGGCTAACCCATGGTTATCTTAACACTCTATGGCCAAAAAATTATTAACCCAACTTTCCCCCTTTAATATTGACTTGGTATATTTACCTAATCTTTTTTTCACTATTCATTTATTTTTAAAAATTTATTTGGAATACAATAACTTCCCATCACCTGAGTCTACATATACAATTTACATCAATGAAATTTCAAACCAACGTATGTATTCCTAAATAGGTCTCACAACCATTTTCCCATTTTACATGCAATAAAAAATCAACTCCATAAAAATAATTACAACTGTGCCTCAACAAATGATGCTTGAAGCATGTATATATCTCCTTTTCTATATTTCTCTCTTCTTTAAATATAGTGAAAAAAATCAAGCACTCCCAAACCAAATTCTCCTTAATAATATGTCCTCTATTTTCTTCCACCAATGCTTTACTCTAGGTCCATGTATTTCTACCTATTCTCTAGGTCATTCCTTGTGATGTATTTTTTGTTTCCACAATATGTAAATCAATGTTGGGAAACTAACATCCTTTATACTATCATGTTAGTAGCTACTTTCTTGGCTCAAACCACATACATTGATTCCCACACTCATTGCAATTTTCCAATGGCTTTGGCTCATCTTTCATATCCTACATTTACTTTCTTATTTAGCTTACATAGAATACTACAGAAAGGACCTCACCACCCACATAATAGTATTATTTCATTGCTATCATCATCCAAATATTGAACCTTATTATTCAACCACTCTTTATCATAATCATCCAAGATATTATTGGTAGCACTAGAAACCATGTGATTAATAAATACCCACCCCATACATTAATCATCCTTCTCCACATCAATCGCATTCTCCTTATCCTCCTACATAAATTCATTTTATATGAGTACCATGAGATATTTTGACCACATAATCATAATGGAACCCCAACACTATTTCGTATTCCAAAAACATTATCCCACCCACTATTTGAATTTTTCCCCAATCACAATCAAGTAACATTAAGAGATTGCACCGTTTTAGTCATAATTTGAGCATCCTTGATTTTGTGGCACCCTCAACTAAGAAATAAATATAACTAAAAATTGACAAGTGGAACTATAATGAATTCCTAATTTTAAAAATAATTGTTGCATAGGATATTCATATTGAATACATCCTCAAACCCCTATATTTTCTTGGAAAATTTTATTCTTAGCGATCTACTCACCTATAACACCTTGAAAATCCACCATAAAAATAAATAAACAAAAATATCACCAAATCTATTTTGATATAAACAAAAAATATTGAATAAATATTGTTGCATAACCTACTGTCACTTTCAATTTTTAAGTTTAGATCAATAATGAAGAAATATATTCAAAACTATAAAATATCATAGCACTACACTTTATGGATATTAGCATAAAAACAGTCTATATAGAGAGACCATATCAACTTGGATTTAATTAACCATCCAAAAAACACCCAAGCCACTATCGCTAGAGAAAATAGGCTTACCAGGCCTCCATATCACATGATAAATCTAAAGAGAGAAATAGAATAACAAGATGAATGGACATAATGGACAGTAGATATTTATGCCAAAAAACCGTAACTAGAAAAACCAGCACCTAATATAATTCTATTAGTTGTTGGTTTTCCCAGCTAAGGGTTTGTAGGGTAAATATTTTTATTGTTATTTGTCTCACCATGTTTTCTTGTTTTCCATGTTAAGGATTTCTAAGGTAGATATCAAATGTGCCTTATGTGCATCCTTTTTTATGTGTTATTTCTCTCTTTAGTTTTGTTGTTCTTCCCAATTAATATTTTATAAGGTAAACATCTAGTGTCCAAATTATGTGCATACTTTTGGTTGTGCTATTTCACTCTTTGGGTTTAACATGTTATTCATGAGATTATCAAGAATATTGAAATGAATAGATTGTTTATAAATTATTACTCATTTTTTTCTTAATTGAAATAAAGTTCTTCCAATGAGGACAAGTTGTAGGTATAATTATCTTGGATATGGCTATGAAAATAAATCCATATTGAAGTCTAGTTGCTCACACATATAAGGCCCATTTTGGGAGGACGCTCATAATTATGGATTTTTTTTATTATAATAGAAATTCTAATAAATTTTTGATGATAACATCTCATGGTAACTATATGATTGTGATACATGTGAGATTATGTATATTTATAGTGAGGATAGATGAAGGATATTACTCTTGTAAAGCATGGAAAGGATGTTCATATGATGAATTGGAACCTTATGTTATACCTTTATTTCCTTGAGTTATTGGTTGGACATTAAAGGTTGCCAATGGGATTCTCTATAAATAAAACTCTAGAAGGATGTGTTGTTATTTCATGTGAAGGCCTTTGCAAATGATGGATCACTTAAGGGATTGGTTAGAAAATAAGGGGATAATGGAGCTTACAAGGGTGAGTGTTTGCAGGGAAGAGGTGGCTTGAATGAATCTGCTAGGTGAGATTCATTATATATGATTTCTTAGGTGATGGATCAAGAAAGAAATATATTTTGGGTGTGTCAAGGTGGAAAGTAAGTGGAACCTCACTTTTAATAGCCATGCAAAAAAACGATATACTCATATATATAGGTATTGGGAATAGTTCCATACCTTATCCTATGATTTGTATAAATATGATTTATTTATAATTTGAAGATTCCTATGGACGTAATACATGCTACATAGAAATGATTATGACATGCATGCTTTCCTTTGATGATAGTTGTAGATATGTGTCGAAATGCTAAAACCTTAGAAGAATCCCCATGCAATGAAAATAATTTGAAAGCTTTGTTTCCAAGATATCCAACAACTATACAATTGTGTGATAGAAATGATAACACTGTAGGTGAAATTAAATAATTGAAGATATACATTCATTTCTTGAACATAAAGGAACACCAAGGATAGTATTATTCCAAAAGGGTGGTCATTGTAGTGTCCATATATTTTTCCATTGGGATTTATTGAAATAGACTAAGTAACAATTGTTAAAAATCTAGTATGGTTTTATATAATAATGATTAGGGCCAAAGATTGATTAATGAATGGCTAGGCACATATATGAATGTATTTATACAAACCATTTATATGATTTTCATGGTAAATGTGAGTTCTTTGTAATGTTTAAAATATAATCTAAATGGACACATGCTAAATACAATGGCATAATAATGGGAGAGGTTATGATTCCACTAGAGGGGAAGAGGAAAGGCAATATATGGGATAATGAGTCATACTTTTCTAATTTTCAGCTTATAAATTTATCATATTTCCAACATGTAACATTAATGAATCCAACCACCTACATTGAATCATTAAACTAACCATTGAATACATGTAAGAATTTTTTTGATAAGTATTCTCATGTAACTATGAAATAATGGAACTTAGGATACAATCAGCAGAGGTGTAAGATTACCTCCTTCCTCTTCGAAAAACGGATGTAAACCATAATATAGAGCATCTAGAGAGTGATGGCGCATGTACACTTGTAGTTGCACACAATGGCAAGAACCATGAACCATGAATTGTGAACCAAAACTAAGAATCTAACAAAAATTGAACTATGATAGATAGGATAATGTGGACCCTGAATGAGGATAGAAGGATGTGAAGAACATAGATGTTAGTAAATATTGGAACTCATCATACACTATGTAGTTGTTTCTCTTTAGATGCTTGAGAGATAAATAATAAACTCATAGGAAATAACTATAATAAATTTCATTAAAAACATATTGTCCTACTCACACTAAAAGACATGGAAGGGGGGCATATCTATAGGTATTATGGAGTAAAGAAAGGGGTATGATTTTCTAGTTTGTGTGGGGTAGTATCGGAGAATTCCATGGTGGTAAAAATTATAGATGAGGGGCTTAAAGTTCTTTATGATGATATATTTGGTTGAGAATGAGATCATATGGAATGTGTAGAGTGAGGGAGAAACCTAGGACTAATTTCATTTTTCTAGTAGCCTCATATCCCAGTATAGGGGTGCTATCTTTGTTAGATACCTATAATTTAGTGCAATGTTTTTTACACAAAACTATGTTCATGGACCTTTATCTATTGAAATTTAATTATTATCTCATTATTCATGGCTATGAGAAAATTTGTTGTTTCTATTATAGTATTATATATGTCTTTTCACATGCTATGTGTGAATACTTAATTATGCATATGAGTGGTGAAATAACCTCCTTCCACATCTACCCAATTATCCACCCAACCGGGGTAAACATGTGACATAGAGTTACTATGATCTGATTCAACCTCCTATGTCACCTTCAGGAAGTGGAACTAACACCACACATCAATACAAACCTTTGTGCATGCTATAGGACACCTAGGATCCATCCCAACCTTCCACAAGGCTAGCCCCTGATCCAACCTGAAATTTTCATGATTCAATCCCTCATTCACTCCCTTGACATGGGAAAGAGTGTGACTAGAAACCTCTAGTCACACGCCCAGCATGGGAATGCATGTGACTGGGGACTTTTCCTAGTATTTTTTATCATGCGAACCTCATTTATGTGCCACTTTTTCATGCCCAAAGTCTAGGTCAATGCCTAGAACTACATGAAACTTTTAGAACCGAACGATAATAGTGGAATAACGATGTAAAATAAAATACCTGAACAAGGACTTCACTAGACCCTTACTAGCCATGACAGACATTTCATCAAAAATTTCACAAATACGTAATATTCTACAGGTTTAAACAACATATATGAGCATAAGGGTCTCATACTTATCTGATAATCGCAAAGAAGCACTTTTTCCTAATCATATTAACTTCATTATCATTTATTTGGTCATATATAGATTTTTCATTAATTTACAAATCAAAACATGATGAGAGACAAACATCATTACTATCATAGAACACATTTATAATCTAGATATAAACAACAAAAATCATAAGCATATAGCAACCATATAATCCATATAATAACAATCATATTTACACATACATATAAGAGTAAAAGTGATCTGAAATGGGTGGATAACTTGAAATTATTATGCGCAAGCACCTCCCACTCAGTTAAACAAATAAGAGATCTTTCTTATACATGATTGTGCGGAAATGAATACTTGAAACAAGTGTATGTTTTTTTAATTTTTTAAGTTCTTTAAGAACATTTGTTTTTGCTGATATTAAGCATGTGCAACAACCATAAAGTGAAGAAAATAAGAATCAACACATAACATCAAATTTAATAACGATTTCACCTCAAAATTGTGGGCTACGTCTCCTTGAGCTTTTGTCAACTGACTTGGCTCTTTGGGATTATTATGTATAAAAAAATTTACAAGTTACTAACTCAACTCCAATGGTTATTTTGATATTACCATTGGGTTTAGAATACCATCATACCCCTGGAGCAACTGCACTTAACTGAAGATAAGTTTCGAAATTTCCAAAAAATTTGGGGCATGCTCCAAACTCTACCTAAAATACTACGCATTGAACTTAACCATTAGGGTGGCTGGGCACATGTCACCCCAAAACTCCATGGTGTCGTTTGTGGTTATTGGAACCGCAGGCTATAAATGTGGTAGAAACATTTTACCGGAGTTAAATCTGCATTAATCAGTGACCGTTTGGTGAAGAACGCCACATAAAATTTGCAATGTGACCATAAAATTTAATGTTGGCAGTAATGTTTTCGCGTCGGTGGTTAGGCTCTTAAGCCCTTGGCCTGGAGTCATGGGCCAGAAGCCATGTGGAGAGGGGTTGGCCCCACCGAACCCCCAAATGCAACATCATTATACGTTAAATAGATCCTGAAACCATAATGGTTAAGAACAAACTGATAGCCCGGACGGTAATGCGTGGATGTGCTATGCGTGAGGTCGTACGATCGATCCTACGGCCCTCCACCAAAATTTACATAACCATTCATGGGCCACGTGGTGACCTCTGGGCCTACCACATGGTGGCATTTGGGCCTGCCATGTGGTGGCCTCTGATTGGCCAATAAAAACCTTATACAATCAACCAACAAATAGAACGATGCCACTTGTCCTTCATTGACTGGCCGGAAGGAATATTTTTGGGCAATATTCCAATAAAAACCTCATACAATCAACCAGCAAATAGAATGATGCCACGTGTCCTTCATTGACTGGCCCGAAAGGAATATTTTGAGGAATATTCCAAAGAATATTCCAAGAAGATTCCATGGAATATTATTTTTGCTTAATATTCAAATGCCCAGTCAAACCTAGTCAAAGGTCAAAAATTATAGTTTACTGGACTTTTCAAATCGCGATAACTTCTTCATACGGTGTCAATTTTTCGAACCGTTCATAGTGCCAGAATCAAGAAGATGAGATCTATCCGGTCACTTAGGTTCAACACACTTTCTAACACTTCAAAATTTGAGCTATCACTTAGGTCCTTGATCCAAATCTGATCACTCCTCCCCATTAGGAATCTTTTGGACCCCAAAAGACTGATATACATGATCTGTTCAGTATATGAGAGTACAAAACCCTCACGTTTCCAGCCTCCATACACTTTTCCTTCCTTGTCTTAGTTCCTTTGAACCCTAACTAGAAGGTAGTCAACACTTCCCCTCTTGATGTTCTTCTCCTCCTATCAAAAATTTTCTTCCTTGAACTCACCTAGAAATTTATGGCGAAAAATTTTCAATTGAAGGTAGCCGAAAATTATGTCCTTGATCATCGATCAAAGGTGGCTCAAAAAAACATAAGTTTCCAACAGAGATTCATACATGACTAAAATCTGCATATGTACAATGAATGTATGTCTTACTATGTTAAGAAATTAAACCACTTCTTACCAAGCCACTTCCATGGCGATTTTTGCTGCTGAAAATATTCTTCATGTGAAACATTTGTTCTCACATCAATGATGGAATCTTTGGTTCCCATTCTTCTAGTCTTTTTATCCTCTTGCTTCAAATGCTTAGGATATTTATTTGGATGCAATTTCCAACATTCGGAAAAAAAATGTCTCTTTCTCTTGCAATGTGTGCAACTCTTTTGCACCTTTTGAGAAAGTTTCCTTCACCTCAACTGTTTCATGTATGCCTTCATCCTCTTCTAGCATTTTGAAACTTCATGGTTACACAGGCCACAATAGGAGCATCAACTCTTTCTTCCATTCAAGCATGAAGATTTGTCATGCTTATCAATAACATAATCAACTTGACTATGGGAAGAATTATACCTCAAATGCTGCTTTGCATGTCCATATTTTTTACCTTCTTGAGGAGATGAACTTGTGGAGGTTCCACCTTTCTTTTCAAGACTAACATCAGTATTTTTATCTTGATAGCTGTCAGGACTCCCTTGCTCACCATTATCTACATGTCTACAAACATCTTGCTATATCATAGGCTTCAAACAATGGCAATCAACTCGAAAACAAACTTGACATGTTTGTGTTTTAGAACTTACGACAATTTTTTTTTTAAGTTGTCTCAAATGCCTTCATGGTTGTAGAGTTTTTTCCATAGGATTGAACATAGCCTATACCAAACTTCTTAGGCCTTTTTTCAACCAAAATAGGATCAATCATGCCTTGTCCATGTTTTCCTAGGCCCTTGCCTTCATAGCCCATTTTAAACATTAACTTGGACCCTATACATCTAGTTTGCTTGTCAAATGAACCTACACATTTTTCTGAAGTAGAATTTGAACACAAATTTGAGTGGTTTACCTCTGCTTCAAACATGTTATTCGTTAAGGCCTCTTGGGCTTGATGGAGTTGCATCTCCATCTCATGCATTATTTGAAGAATTCCTTATTTCTCTTGCTTCATAGCAACCAATTTCTCATGAATTCTAGCGCTTTCTCTTCTATCTTCATACATAATTTGCACCATATCCTTCAGGTTGTAGAAGTCTCGCTTCATCTCTTCATCGAAGAATCTTGTGAAGGAGGAGGATTTTAAAACCTTTCTTGAATAATTTGTCATCTTTATGTGTATGAAATAAATAACTTCAATCAAAACTTAGAAAGCTTCAAAAATGATTGACAAAGCTTCTAAACAATATGGTTGTAGAGTCTGGCTCTTCTTCAAACAACCTTTTGCAAACAATTCCTCTTGTTCTTCAAGGGTTTACTTGAGGTCCTTTGGGTAAGAATGCTTTTAGTCCTCTTCCTTCTTGTCCTCTTCTGGACTTAGCTAACAATAGCTCCTCTTCACCTCTATCAAACTCAAACTTGTAAGCATCAATCAATTTACAACCAGTCAAATTATTTGCACCTGTTAAACACCTTTCAAGTCAAACACGCAACCTTCTGCTTTTTCAAGCAAGAAACCTAGTGTTCTATCGAGAAAGAAACCTAGTGCTATGATACCAATCTAATCTGAAATCGGTGGATAAATTTAAATTCTTGTGTGCAAGCACCTCGCACTCAGCTAAACAAATAAGAGATCTTGCTTATACATGACTGTGTGGAAATGAATACTTGAAACAGGTGTATGTTTTTTTAACTATTTAAGTGCTCTGAGAACATTTTTTTTGGTGATATTAACCATGTGAAACAACCATAAAGTGCAGAAAATAAGCATCAACACATAGCAGCAAATTTAATAAGGATTTCACCTGAATATCCTGGGCTACGTCTCCTTGATCTTTTGTCAACTGACTTGGCTCTTTATGATTATGATCTATAAATTCTTTTACAAGTTAATAACTCAACTCCAATGGTTATTTTTATTGTACCATTGGGTTTATAATACTGTCATACCCCTGGAATGGTTGAATTCTCTCTGAAGATGAACCTTGACTCCCTTAGAGTTGATTCCTTCTTTCAGTGCCCTTAAGCTTCCCAGAGATGCTCTGTGGCACTAACTCCCTCAGAAATAATTTTATGTCCCTGAAACCTTTTCTACTATCGCCATCATATAGAATACATCCAAAATAGGTTGTTCATTTTCTCAAAATGAGCACAAGCTCCCCAATCTAGGCCTCCATCCACTAATGGCCCTAGGCTGCCCAAAAATTCCTTATGGATTCTTGACCTTCAGAAGTATCCAAATGGATTTTAATATCCCTCCAATGGATTTATAATGTCCAAAATAGTCATAATAGACTATTCACTTGGATAAATTTGCCTCTGGCTGCTCTGGTTTCGCCTCCAACGCTTTGTGGCACCTCGTGGTTCTACAGTCACTAAAAACTTCCCTGAAGCATCTTGACCTTTAGAAGTCTTCAAAATCGTATAAAAATCCTTCCATTAGATTTATAAGGCTCAAAATAGTCATAATAGACTACTATTTGGCTGAGAATGGATACTGGCTACTCTAGATAGCCCTCATTCTCTTGTTGGCACCTAGTGGCCCTAGTGGCCCTTGGAAGTTCTCTGAAGCATCTCAGACTTCAAAATTCCTCTACTGGCTCTTCAAACCTTACCATTAGTTCCAAAATTTCTGATACATCCAAAATTTACTATTGTATTCCTGAGTAAGGCCTCTAGCTACCCTAACTAAGCTTCTTTATGTTGCTAGCTCCTGGTGGCCATGGTGATCCCTAGAACTTATCTGAAGCTAAATCATGCTTAGAAGTCATATTATGGCTCTATATCCCTCACCAATGTGTTTTAAATCTGTAATAAAGTCAAAATTTACTATTCACACTCTCAAATGGTCGAATCTAGCTCAAGATAGAGCCTAATCAATTTTTTTGTAGTGACCCCTAGAACAGCTCCACTAAATCTGGAGCAACCGCACTTAACTGAAGATAAGTTTGGAAAATTCTGAAAATTTTTGGGTATGCTTCAAACTCTGCCTAAAATACCGTGCTTTAAAATTAACCATTGGGGTGGTTGAGCACATGTCACCCCAAAACTCCATGTTCTCATTTGTGGTTAGTGGAACCATACGCTATAATTATGGTAGAAACTATTTACCAGAGTTAAATCCACATTAATCGTTGACCGTTTGGTGAATACTTATGCATAAAAATTGTAATGTTACCATAAATTTTATTGTTGGCAGTAATTTTTGCATCGGTGGTTAGGGGCTTAAGCCCTTGGCCCAAGGTCAAGAGCCGCAGGCCATGTGGGGAGGGACTCGCCCTCGGGTCTAGGCCCTCTGAACCCCCAAATGGAACATCATTACACTTTAAATAAATCCTGAAACCATAATGGTTCAGAACCAACTGATAGCCTAAATGGTAAGGTGTGGGTGTGCTATGCGTGAGGTCACACGATCAATCCTCCGGCCCTCCACTAAAATTTTACATAACCATTCCCCCCTTCGAACCCCCGAATGAAACATCATTACACTTTAAATAAATATCGAAACCATAATGGTTAAGAACCAACTAATAGCACATATAGTAAGGTGTGAGCGTGCTATGCGTGAGGTCGTGCGATCGTTCCTTCAACCCTCCACAAAAATTTTACATAACCATTCTTGGGCCACGTGGTGACCTCTGATTGGCTAATAAAAACCTCGTACAATCAACCAACAAATAGAAATATGCCACTTGTCCTTCACTGGCTGCGGTACAAGGAATATTCTAGGGAATATTCCTTTTGCTGAATATTCAAATGCCTATTCAAACTTGGTCAAAGGTCAATGCAGTTTACTGGACTTTTCAAATCGCAATAACTTCTTCATACGGTGTCGATTTTTCAAACCATTCATGACACTGGAATTAGGAAGATGAGATCTATCCGATCGCTTAAGTTTGACACACTTTCAAACACTTTGAAATTCGATCTATCACTTAGGTCCTTTATCCAAATCTGATAAAAAAGAGCTCGTATTCCCATAATAAAAATGCAACCAAGTATGGGACTTCCTCATTCCACCTGACCATAGACATGGTTGAGCCAAATATCTCTTCAACCAGTCACCCATGTGCCATATTCCAAACATGAATGTGGGATCTCATAAAACTCATCAATCAACACCAAACCAACGCTTCTAGAGGAAAAAATACCTCAACCCTCAACCAGTGATTCCACCTCATGGTCGCACATCACAAGCATCACCATATGGTCTCCACGCCAGTTGTTGAGGGCTCAAGGGTGTTTGATCCAACCACGGCTCCAGGACTAGTAACTTAGCCCATAGTTTCTTCTGGGCTCTAGGGAGTTTGTAAAACCAAGGCTCTAGGACTAATAACTCAACCCACCAAGGGCTCTAGAGCATTTTTCCAACAAAGGCTCCAGGACTAGTAATTCAACCTAAGTTGTTACAGGGCTCTAGAGATTTTTTCCAACCAAGGCTCCAGGAACTAATAACTTAACCCACAGCCAAAGGAACATGATACCCAACCAGAAAAATAAACAATGAAATGAACCCACAACACCATGGCTATATAGAAATTGGCAAGGCTAGGAAAATCCACTGTCAATCCATGAAATCCTCCATGCCAATGACAGATCATGGCCAAGAAACTGCATGCATATGCCATGCATGCCAAAACTGGTAAGGAAAGCATGCATGCAACTCGGTACCTGCAAAAAAATACTCTATGTAACTTCTAATCGTGATGTCCTCTTGCACTTTCCTGCTCTTCCTTTCCTAATTTCTAAAAAATGAACTGACAAAAAGCTACCAACTAGTACCCAGAAGCCTTTTTATTAATTAGGCCTCTATTTTCTTCATTTTCCATTATTTTCCTTCATTTTCCTCCTCGCATGCAACCTGTGACCTTTCAGCCCCCTTTTCCCCTATTATCCATTATTTTCATAAATAAATGCCAATAAATGCCACTTTTCCTTTCCAAATTCTTTTCCATTTCCTTTGCCAATTTCCATAGCCATAATAAACCATATGAACACCTACACTAGGACGTTTTTCCCAACATTCATCTTGCAATACGTGTCTAATGACAATGGTTATTATTATTTTTAATTAACTTTTATTAAATGGAATTTTCACCATGGTTTTTACATAACCCTCCCCCTTGGGGGAATATTGTCCTCGATTTTCAATGACACCTACAACCAACAATAATATTGTAAGCAAAAAATACCACCCATGGATCTTTATAACATAGCTCATTGTAGTATTTAAAATTATCAACATGCTGAGAAGAAAACCAACATGACAACATGATAAATATAACATCATAATGGCATGACACCCATACTGCTTATTGGATATTTATAACATAGCTCATGGCAATATTAAATACATACATATAGATATGTACATGTACCAAAACATCATACCAACATATACCAAAACACCTGCCAAAACAATCGCTCAACCAACGAATAAGGAAGGATACATATTCCACATCTAATCCTCCATCTCCCATGTAGCTTTATAGGGTAGAAAGTGCTTCCATTTCACTTTAACTTGCTTGATTGCTCAGTTCTGGATCATGAGCCTCTTTCTCTACAAAATGCCTTGAGGTTCTGACTGGAATTCTCCTCCTGTCTCTACCTGCAATACAAACCATTCAATCACATGACAAAAAAATTTAACATACTTCTTAATTAATGACACATGGAAAACATCATGGATTTTCATTTTTGGATGCAATGCAATACAATAGACTATTGGCCCAATCCTCTCAGGAATCTTGAAAGGTCCACAAAACTTAGGTGTCATATTGGCACATGATCCATTCTGCAAGGATATCTTCTTAGGCTTGATGTGAAAGTACACTTTTTCCCCAACATGAAGCTCCTTAAGAAACTTGTTCTAATATGTATAGCTCTTCTTCCTATCCTGTGTTGTTTTCATATTCTTCTTGACAACCTCTATTTCTTGTTCCATATATGCCAAATTTTCTGGTCCAATCAATACCCCGTTAAATGGATCACTCCAACTGATGGGAGTATTTCAACTCCGCCCATACAATCCCTCAAATGTACTCATCCTCAACGATTCTTCATACCCATTATTGTAAGCGAACTCTGCCAGTGGAATATACTCTTCCCATTTTTGCTGCTAGTGCATCATATACATCCTAAACATATCCTCCAACATCTTATTGACCCTCTCTATTTGTCCATCTGTCTATGGATGATAAGTTGTATTGAGGCCAAATTTGTGCCCAAACATGCAAATAAATCCTTCCAAAACTTGGAAGTGAACTTCACATCCCTATCTAACATAATATTCTATGGAAAACCATGTAATCTCAGCACATCCCTGATTAACACCTATGCTAAAATTCGTTGAGTATGTAGACTTCACTTGAATGAAGTGTGCTACCTTCGTCAAATTTTCCACCACAACCATAATAGAATCATGTTTTCTAGATGGCCTTGGTAGACTTGGTGATAAATTCCATAAAAATGACCTCCCATTTCCACTCTGGAATCGAAATCAGTTGTAGTATTCCACATGGTTGCATGCACTCTACCTTAACCTGTTGACAATCCAAGAACCTAGCCACAAACTTTGCTACATCTCTCTTAAAATTCATCAAATAGTAAAATGTCTTCACTGACGTCAGTTTCTTCTAATATCATGGGTGACTTGAATACAGTTTCACATGAAAATCCCTCAAGATCACCTTCTTGAGTTCACTATTGTCTGGCACATATATCTTGTCTCTAAACCTAATCAATCCATATGCTATGAGACAATAGTCCACATCCTCTAATCCTGCACTTGTATCTGTACTTGTATTCTACTGCAATTTGTGCCTAAGATCCATATACCTTACATTCTGTTGACCTTCCTTCAAGATCCTATCTTGTAGATATGCACCATAGGAAATCATAGCTGCTATACAATTCACCTGTATGCACCTGTTAAGAGCATTTGCAACCCTATTATCTTTACCTTTAATATATGTGATCTCAAAGTCAAACTCATTGGTCATGGACAACCATATATATTGTCTTATGTTCAGATTAAGTTGGTCAACTAGATATCACAACCCACTATGATCACTCATCAATAGAAATCATCTTCCAAGATAGTAGTGCCTCCACATATTCAATGCATGAATGATCGTTTCCAACTCCATTTCATGTGTCAGATAGTTCTACTGTGCTCATTTAGTTTATGTGACTCATACATACCACCTGTACTTCCTACATAAGGACTCCACCAAGTTCTCTCTTGAAAGCATATGTACATACCACAAACTCTTTGTCCGGATTTGCGATATTTAAAACTGGAGCATGTGTCAACAACAACTTTAATTGCTCAAAAATATTTCCACATTCCTCTTTCTATTTTAACTTCTTACCTTTCCTTTACAATGATGTGATAGGATAATATATCTGTGAGAATTTCCTAATGAACCTCTTGTAATAACCTGCTAGCCCCATAAGTGGTCTTACCTCTTCCACGTTCCTAGGAGCATCCCACTCCAAGATAGTTCTTATCTTCTTTGGATCCACTCTTATGCCCTCCTTGGAGACAAAATTTCCCAATTAATGTACCTTTTTCTGAAATAAATTGCATTTTCTAAGCTTAGCATACAACTGATGCTCTCTCAACAATATCAAAATTATTTCTAAGCGTTCAACATGCTCTTCTTCATTTTTAGAATATACCAATATATCATCAATGAATACAATAAAAAACATGCCTAGATAAGGATGCAAGACACTATTCATCAAGCACATAAAGGTAGTTTGAGCATTAGTCAAACCAAAAGGAACTACAACAAACTCATAATGTTTGTACCTAGTCCATAAAGTTGTATTGTAGATGTATTCTTCTTTAATGTGTACCAAATGATAACCCAATCTCATATTTATCTTCTAGAACATTTTTTCTCCATTCAACTAATCGAACAAGTCATCAATCCTTGGAATTGGATACCCGTTCTTGATGGTCAGCTTGTTCAACTACCTGTAATCAATGCATAATATGAGAGTACCATATTTCTTCTTCACAAAAAATATTAGTGCACCTTAAGGTGATACACTTAGCCTAATATATCCCAAATCAATAGAAAATTTTGCTTCATAGTGAGGTGGCAACTCTAAATTATCTCTAGGAAATACATCCTGAAACTATTGTAGAACTGGTTACCTTCGCAAAACATCGGCATCCTCAACTTCCTTACATTTTCCACTAGAAATGTGCACTACAAATAACAAACACCCTTTCTTCTGACTGCACTTGTCTGGCATAGTTATCACCATCCTAACTAATGTTTCCTTTTTCTTATACTGCAATACTCTTTGTTCCCCATTTTCATCCAAGCATTCAATAGCCTTGTCATAAAAATACACCTTGTTCCTATTAAGATACAACCAGTCCATACCCAAAAGCATGTTATACGATCCCAACAACAAGAAATTAAAATGTGCTGAGGTAGGCATATCATTCAAGTCAAATCCATAAGCTCTTACCCAAAGATGAACTTTATTTGTACCTATAGCCAACTACACTAACAAAGAATCTGCATTCACTTATTTATTCAAACCACACTTATCCACCAAGTTTGTATTAACATAACTATAATTAGATCCAGGGTCAATCAAAATAGAAACAAAATTATCACAAATATTTACATCCATATTGATAATAGATTCCTAATGATATGCTTTCATGTTATCCAGCACTTCATAGATCCTAGGAATACTTTATCCAACATCTCCCACTGTCTATGCCTCCTGAGCATTATAGATATGTGACCTACCACCTTGATGTTGTGGACAATCCCTCCTACGATGATCTCCTCCACAAGTCCAACTAATTCGGATTTATGCAGGAAAGCAATAAAATATATAAATAAATATAAACAAAGAGATGTAACAGAAAATACACTTCATTTCACTAATATCAAATAATTGATTTAAGCTTACAGCCAGAATGGAAATAAACTAGCTCAGGCGATGGTAGCTTATCTATGAGAAGAGATGTGGCAGCTACATGCCTCTTAACTGTGTTAAAATGAGGCTCAAGGGCCTTTTTATTATTGAAAAACATGGGAAAAACCAAAACCATAACTAGGAGATGGAACACTAAGATTTTGTGGGCCCCGTTGGGGTTATTTGTGCAGCCAACTTCCCGAGGTCATAACCTGGTCATATTATCTCCATTTGGCACACACAATATATCATCAAAAATATCTCTGAGTACTATAATTTTTATTGCAAGAACCTTCTTATGGCCATGGGCTTGTTGTGGACCTCAAAAAAACATCGTTTAGGGGGTTAAAACTGCTTCTAAAGTTTAGGACCCAAAAAACTCCTAAAAATAGTAAATGCTGCTATAAATAATGAAAATGACTGGAGGTCTAGGTGGAATAGGTGGGTGGACACAAATATCCACTTTGATCATTCATCTGCCCTTAGGAAGCAATGGTCTCCATTGCGTGTAGAGCCTCCATGAGGTGAGGAAATTTCTATTGAATCTAGTCCCTGGTGAAGGAGTTGGCCTACTTTGACAACTTGATATAGCTATATCCTATGATGGTGGGTGTTCTTCATATGTGTGTCCATGATTCGATCACTTGTGTCATGTTTCATGCAGCCTGGGCATAACTCTGTTGGTGTGATTCATTCTGCAATGTCGAATGTGTCCAACAATAGTGTAGAGTAGGGCCGAAGGCCGTCCACATTAAAAATTGGATGCAGACCAAGGAATGGTGGAATACTAAGCTCGAAGGCATTGTCACCTACAACATTGGTGATTGTATATGGCCCATATCAAAGTATTCGAATATTGTCTTGGGGCCCAGTGAGGTGCTCCTTCTGTAAATGTAGCCAAACTTTGTCACCCACCTTAAACTTTTGGGGCACCCGATGTTGATCATGTCATTTCTTGTACTTAGCATTGGCTTTGTCCAATATGTCATGGACCTATTGGTGAATGTGTTGAATGCACTCAATGAAGCTATTCTTCTTGTTGACTTCAGACTAGACAAGGGTTGAATCTTCTTAAGTAGCTGCAAATGGTATGGCCACATCAATGAAACATAGTGGATGTAATCCCAAGCCCACCTGAAAGGGGATGTGGCCAGTTGAGTTGTGGAGAGACTGAGTATAGCTATGTTGGATATAGGGAGGATTTCATCCCATTTGCATGGATGGTTCGAGTTTTACATACGTATAATGTGTACAATCATCCTATTGACGACCTTTGTTTAGCCATCATTTTGGGGGTGGAAAGTTGTGGACTTAGTGAGCTTGGCATCCAACAACGACCAAAGACTTGACCAAAATATACTGAGGAACCTGTTGTCCTGATCTGAGATAATGGACTGTGGGATCCCAAATTGTACTCACACTCAATCAAAGAAGAGTTTAGCAGTGACTTCTGTTGTGATATTATTCTTGTAGACAACCATAATGTCCATCTTAGAGAATTTTTCAACGACCAAAAAAAAAAAAATGGTTGCCATGCTTGGTAGAAGGAAGGTTGGATTCCCACGACCAACTAGGGGTACGAATCGGAGTATATAGGCCTTTATTTTTTATGGTTGGTTTTGAAATGGCAGAGGTAGTGCAAGATCTAATGTACTTTCTGACATCATGTCGAAGGTTCAGCCAATAGAAATACTTTTGCAGTATTGCCACTATTTTCTCGACCCTAAAATGTTTAGCGACCTGACTATAGTGTGCTTCCCAAATAATCTCAGCACACTCTCTTGAAGGAACACAAAGGTTTCCTAGGTGGCATAACAGTGCATCATATAGGTGAAAATATGGAACTTGCTTACCCTCCAGGACTGTATGGTATGTGTTGTTGAATTCTACATCACTTTTGTAGAGATGTGGCCAACCTAAAGTATCATGCGCATAAGAGTTTATCATAATGGTTAACACTACAATCGACGGTCGATTGAGGCAATATGCAACATTATTAGTGTTTCCCTTCATGTACATAATGTTCATATGAAACTATTGCAGGTATGTGTACAATTCTTGATGGCGATTGTTTGAAAACTTCCATTGCATCTGTATGAAATGCAGGGGTTAGTGATCAGTGTGAATGACTATTTCCTTCCCCAAAATGTAATTTTTCCATTATTGATAGGCATACACAATGGAATACATATATTTTTCATAGGTGGGATACTTTCGGATTGTGTTTTAAAGTGTCTCGCTGTGATATGCCACTGGATGCCCCTGCTTCATAAGTACTACCCCAATAGCATAGTTAGAGGCATATGTCTCGATCTCAAATGGTTGTTGCAGGTCTGGTAATGTGAGCACTGGTGCGGAGAAGAGGTGATGATTCAAATTTGTGAATGCCTTATGTTTAGATCGAACCAAAAGAATTTTTCTTTCGCTCCTCCCTTGGTGACTTGACTCAAAGGCCAAGTGATATAAGAGAACACCAACACAAACCTGCACTAGAAATTGGAAAGACCTAGAAAGTTGTGGAGCTCTGTTAGAGTGGTTTGGGTTGGCCAATCCCTAATGACCTGGATCTTGGCTAGGTCCACATGCACCCCCCGCTCATCAATAATTTATTCCAAATATTGAACCCGGGTCATGCAAAAAGTGCATTTCTCCAAATTGGCACACAACTTGTGTTGTCGCAGTGTTTGGAGGAAATGTTTAATGTGGTAGAGGTGTTATTCCCAACTATGGCTGAAGATCAGGAAGTCATCCAAATACACCACCACGAATGAGTTATTTAATGGTCACAAGATGTCATTGATCAGCCTCATGAAGGTTGCAGGAGCATTCGTCAACCTAAAAAGGCATGACCAACCATTCAAAAAATCCCTTCTTTTCTTTTAAAGAAGTCTTGCACACATGGGAGGGTTTGATTGGTACCTAGTGATACCCAGATTTCAAGTCAATCTTACTAAAATATTT
This sequence comes from Pinus albicaulis, assembly GCA_034641835.2. Classification (NCBI taxonomy): domain Eukaryota; kingdom Viridiplantae; phylum Streptophyta; class Pinopsida; order Pinales; family Pinaceae; genus Pinus; species Pinus albicaulis. Next base: position 1,236,343,004 of record CM076582.1, on the reverse strand, counting down.
GGCCCCCTTGAGTTGGGCTAGAAGGTCATCAATCCATGGGATTAGATATCTATTACATACAATGATCTTGTTCAGTTCCTAATAATCAATATAGAGTCTCCAAGTCCCATCCTTCTTCTACACCAACACGATCGGGCTCCTACAGGGCGATGAACTCAGTCGGATGTGAACTTTCTTTAGCAACTCCTGAATCTGCCTCTTTATTTTATGATTCTCCAAAACCAAGCATCGATATATTAGTCCATTGGGTAGCGGTGCACCTAGGGTCATATCGACAGAGTGATTGACCCGATAGTGTATAGGTACCCCTACATCTCAAGTGAAGATGTCTCTGTACTCCTCCATGACCTTATCCATTTATTATTTCTATATGGAGGAGCCCAATATAGAGGTCGTGGCCATAGTATTATTCTTCCCTGAGGTCAAATCATAAAGAAAACAAATTTCCCGGTCTGGCAAATGAGCTTACTACATTGCTTCGCAGTGATCAAAGAGATGGTGATAGGCAATGCTACCTCTGGTATCATGTATGACCTATTACCAAAAGTAACAATAATTGTGCGAGGCCGAGACTCAGACACAGCATGTTGCTTCCACAAGTATGGTTGGCATAATAATACATCACACAATTTAATAGGATCAACATCACATAATACCTCATCCACGAAGGGCTTTATGTTGTAGGGAAGTGTTTGGTCAATTTAGTGTGTCCTAAATTGCTACATTAATTTATCAATCCGGGATTCGTAAGATGATGAACTGTGGCGCACTATATGTGCAAGATAACCTATTTCTTATCTTTTTGTCGTTTTTAGTTTTCTAATGTGAGATGGAAATTCTAAAATAAAAACAAGTATGGTTATGATTGTTCAAGGCAATGATATCCTTTATAATGATTTACCAACTTGAAACTTCAAAAGGAATTTGAAACATACAATGACAAAACTTGAAAGGAAATGAAAATGTACTGCTAACCTAGTAAATCAAAACAGTGAACTATTGAGCATGAAAACCAAACTATCCTTGCTGCTGTCTAAACACAAAAGAAACTATGCTTAAAGAAATCAAGGAATTGCAACAAAGTAAATCTAAATCAAATTACATCAACTTATATTCTGATCCCTCGCCATTAGTCCAGCTATGGCTTTCGGAGGTAACCATAAACAACTTGAGCAACCTGATATCTAATTTGCAGAAAAAGAAACTAATATCAAACCACACACTCATACTTCAATCCCTCACCATCAGTCTAGCTGTGGCTTTCGGAGGTAACTGAAAATGACATGAGCAATTTAATATATCTAATTTGCAGAAAGTAAACTAATATCAAACTACACACTCATACTTCAATCCCTCACCATCAGTCCAGCTGTGGCTTTCGGAGGTAACCGAAAATGATATGAGCAATTTAATATATCTAACTTGCAGAAAGTAAACTAATATCAAACTACACACTCATACTTCAATCCCTCACCATCAGTCCAGCTGTGGCTTTCGGAAGTAACTGAAAATGACATGAGAAATTTAATATATCTAAATCTTACTACTGAAGAAAATGAGCAAGACTGAAATAAACAAAGCAGTACTGAAATTAAACAGAAACTGAGAAAAATAAATTAGCAGCAGAACAATATTGATTCCATGTCATTAGTCAAAAGATATGCAAATGCCCGGGCTTCCTATTTGAAATCTGAAACAAGAACATTGATCAGTTAACATAAAACATGAAAGATTATGTACGTAAGGGAAGCAACAAAGATTATAAACAAGAGATGAAGCATAAATACCATGAAAGATGCAATGTATAAACACATGAATGACTATGGTACAATGAGCTTAAAGAAATAAAACAAGAACTATACAATAATGCACAAACCCTCAACAGAAAGGTGGGTTCAAAGCATCTAACCTTGGCACAGCCCTTCACCACATCATTACGCTTGGAAACGTAGTCTTCTTATATATTAAAATGCGCTCAGTGGGCTAAGAGAGGCAGGATATTATACAAATAAGTAAACGTAATTACGTTACAGTAGCCATTCAGAGGCGAATGGAGATCATCTAATAGCAGCGTATGCAACCAAAGATTATTTATAAATAAAGGAATATAATCACCCCTAAAGTTTATGCTGATAGAAAACACGTAAACCATTACGTCCAGAGATCTAGGATCATGGCCGCATTGAGGAGTAAATCTATGAAGAGTGGATGTTGGATTCGGCTTATGGAGCTATGTACAGGTGTTGATGTGTCTCCCATAAGTTAGAAACGGTCATGCAAATCCTCACGTGATGAGAAACATAGTCCTGTCACCGTGGGACTCTACGGTTGACTTCCACTTGGCCACCTTTGACCGCAGCCCCCTTAGGTGATTTTTCTCTAGCCAATAGGACACGATCCATGTCCACATAATTTCTGACTTGCCCATGTGGCTCGTTTTTCCTTAAGACACCTGTAACATAGACTTTCACAAAATGGCTGCGGAAAGTTGCAGCAGCTGCGGAAAGTGGCATGATTCCGCAGCCAAATGAGCAAAAATCTAAATCAAACAGCAGACACAAAATATAGTTAAAAACCATTTTAGATGCTCTTTTGCGATTAATATACAATGATATTGACAACTTGGAAGGTTCAGGTGAATGAAAAAGGTCTAGGAAGATGTATAAGAAAGATGCAGATTTGAGACTCAACATACCCCCACTTTGAAGGTGTTGCATGTCCTCATGCAACCAAAATTTTGATAATCCTTCTTCAGTTCATATGCTTTGACACTTCAGCCAGTACATCCAGCCCTCTCCTCCTCTTCCTTGGTGCTGCTAACATTCTGGGCTTCTTCATTAAGCATCTAAATTTGATATTAACCAGTGCTCTGCTTAACTTCTGGCATTTATTTTTCAATTTCTTGTTCTTCTTCTGCCATATTCCTAGATGTAGCATGGTATTATCAAGAATGATTTTGTCCAATTTTCTTTGTTCCTTCAATGCCTCATTTTCATTTTTAATGTGTTTATTTAAAAGCTCTAACTCAAAGACTTCTTGTTTCAGTGATTGGACTAGATCATTTTGTACTGTGTGAGGCTGAATGGACGAAGTACTGGGACCTGTAGCTGCTTTTTCTAAAGATTCTATATAATCATATACTTCTTGCTACTTGGGTTCTATATCAGGGGTCATTTTTATTGGGCTGTCCCCAAAATGCCGTGAAGGAGAGTTGTCTTCAAAATCTGGCTGAGAAGGGCTCACATCAACATCTGGCTGAGAACGGGATGGACTATGTTCAATGTATGACTGAGAATGAAATGAACCAGGTTCACTGACTAACTGAGAGTGAGATGGAATATAGTCAGCTGGGGACTGTTCAGATGTTTCTTCTCCCAAATCGATAAAATGAGGTCCCTTCATTTGCGTTTTCCTCAACTTCCTCTTAAGCCTGGAACTTCTTCTCACACACTGTGGACCACTATCTTTTTTCTTTTGTTTCCCTTTCTCTTTCTTCTTGGCTATAGATAACTGTTTTTGAAGATGAACCAATCTCTCAGATAACACTTGATGATCTTCTTCTTCGGAAGGAGTTTGATGTATAGCCTCAATACTTTTTCTCTCTTTTGATGTTATTAGCTTTTTACCCTTGGTTTCTTTCTTCTTCCTTTTTGACAGTCTCTCTTCCCTACTAGTTCTTTTAATTGTGGTAGTAGGAGTACTTTGAGTTTCATCATTTTTTCTTTTTCTCCTACTCCTTCTTTATGTGCTACCTTCAGGAATTTCTTGTGGTTCCTCAAAGAAATTTCTAATAAAAAATTGTTCCCATGTGTTCTTCTTCTCCTTCAACTCTTTTTCAATCAAAATTTTTACAAGACCATGGTGATATAGATGTGGTTCTACATCCCCTAAATGTTTCTGAACAATCACATACATCTTCTTCAAACTATTTAATAGAAGATATGGAAGATTGAGAGTTTGATTATCTAGAAAATTCATCAGCAATCTGGTATGGTACATATACATGGACCCAAAACAGCCTTCACAGGTAATGAATTTTTGAACAACTAGTAGCAAAGTAGCCCATTCCTCTTTCAAAGCATGAATAGGAATTCCTCTTTTAAAAATAGTTATGTCCATACCTGGGTTATGTAGAATTACTCTCCAAGCTTCATCACTAATGCTTTTGTTCTTAAACCATCGTTCACCCTCTTGAAGAAGTTCTGTGGCAGATGCTATAGATGCCTCATTCACCGTGAACTTAAGGTCTCTAATCTCTACTTCCAGGCCATTGAACGACCTTGCAAAATATTTTGTCACTTCTTTATGGTAGCCTCTAAACTTTTGGATAAACCGCAGCCACTTTGACTTCTTCAATATATCCCTGACTTGCGGATATCCTTCCATGAACTTAGGTCCTTCTGGTTCTGCTCTCAACTATTTACCCATCCTTCTTTCTGCTCTTTAAAAAATTTCCTGCGTGAGGAGGGTTCAATGGAAGTAGGACGGCTGAATAAACAGAAATGAGCATGATGACTGTAGGTAGATATCATAGAGTGGGTATACAGACTGTAGCGTAATAGAGAACGAAGCGGAACAGAGAAGGGTTTCGTGAGCACGGCAGAGATACAGCTGTGAGATTAATAGAACAATAGGAAGAGTATAACACATCCGGCAGTGTTTGAAATTTGGTGGCTGCAAAATAAATGTAAGCACGTTTAAACAACGGCTATGGATTTTATGCGGCTGAAAGAGGCCGTAGTCAAATCAACTACGTCTCATTGTCACAGGTGGAATATCGAAGTATGAGTGAAGATCAGAGGTTTAATTATGGGACCGTTTGAGAATGAATGCGAGAAGAACATATGGAGATCATGAAAGGGTTACGGAGTTTGTCAATATAATCATTGCACATAATGGAGCTTATGGTTCATAACTATATAAAAATGTGTTTTCAATGCTATTTGAAATGAATTTTTACTCATACCTTGGAATCTTTGCCTTTTTCCTTGGTCTTCAATTAGTTGCTCCTCATTTGATATCTTGAATGCTCCATGTCTTCATAATTGGTCCTCATACCTGCATTTTATTTCATGATTATGGAAATAACATCTGGCTGTACATTCTTTTGAAAAACAGAGTGGTAGCTGCGGAATCTGCTTCTAGCTGCGGAAACAGATGTCAGCTGCGGAAACTGACACAGCTATTATTTGGGTGAGTGGAAATGAATGGATGACAATTGGTTAAATGGAAATGGTCATGAAAAATAATTTTATTGGTGAAATGGAATGAAAAATGAAGTAAAATGGAATGAAGTGGAGTGAAATGAAGTGGAATGAAGTGGAATGGAATGGAGTGGGTGGCCACAAGACTTGTGAAATGAAAGAGAGAGATTTTTTTTTGGAAAATATAGGGTGTCATGTGTTCCTGATTTTCACCCAATATTTTCTGTATAAGACTGCCAATCAGTGATTTCTTTTCAGGCTTATACAAATTTTTTTTTTTTAATTTTTTTTTTCACTGAAAAGAACAAAAGCTAGGCTAGTGGAGAAGAAGAATTCTTCTGTACCAGCCTGATTGAAGAATTTTCTTGAAACATTTTGAAAAATTCCTCTTTTGAGAGTGGCTTATGATAAATTTTCAATCTGTGGCCATTCACAATAAGAGGAGTTTGAAACTCATCAATGGTCTTGATTCTTACCGCTCCATTGCTAAAGATCTTGTCAATCTCATATGGCCGAAGCCAATGAGTCTGAAATTTTCCTTGAAAATCTTTAAACTTGGAATCAAATAACAATTCCCAATCTCCTTCTTGAAACTTCTTCTCTTTGATGTACTTGTCATGCCATTTAGCTCTTTGATATTGAACTAGATCAGTTCTTAAAATTGTTTCTTGTCCGATCTCATCTAGCTCATTCAACTGCTCCATTCTATGCTTTGGGGCTTCTGATAAGTCCATCCCCAACTGAACTGCTATCTTGAAGGTCTTGACTTGGAACTCAATGGGGAGCAAGACTTCTTTCCCATAAACAAGTTCATAGGGAGAATGTCCTATTGTATTTCTCCATGTAGTTTTGTAGGCCCACAAGGCTTCAGGAAGCCTTTCTGCCCAATCTCTTCTATGTAGATGAATAGTTTTGGTGATGATACTTTCAAGAACTTTGTTTGTAGACTCCACTTGACCATTTGCTTGCTGATGGTAAGGAGTAGATCTTCTGTGCTTGATTTTGTATTCTTCCATCAACTTCTCCACCAAGTTGGATGTGAATTGGCTTCCCTGATCTGTCACAATTTCTCTTGGAACACCAAAGCGAGTAAAAATATCCTC